>OVBW01003426.1:0-10219 GCA_900406355.1 Erysimum pusillum
ATATATATATATTTTAAATTATTATTTTCAGTTCTATTATGTGTCTTTTGAAACTAGTAAACAAATTTAAAATATATGTTTTTAAAAAAAAAAAATATTAAAAAAAAACTCTATATACACTACTCTGAAATATCAAATATATATGTATCACCTATGTTGATGAAGTAAGTAATAAATTAAAGGGAAATTTTGAGAAATACGTACCCTTTTTGGTGTACCTTTTTTTATAAATACCCCTTCCATCTATCCATTTTTTTTAAAAAGACCCTTTTTAAATGTGAAAAATTATAAAATTTTACATGGTTTACAACGTATTTCTAGATAATAACTACTACTTGGAGACTCGGTCGAAATATTTGCAAAGTTTTAAAAGATTTTAAAAGGTTTTACAAGGTTTTAAAAAGGTTTACAAGGTTTTTAAAAGGTGTTTATACTGTTTTATTAAATATATATAAAAGTTTACACACCTATAAAGGTAATTTGGGGTATATTCCTATAAGCATACACACATATTCTTGATAGTACTACATTTAATGCTTTTAGCAACAAGGAAAAATAGTCGTCACATTAATACCTTTTGTTCTTAGGTTTCTTTTACGAGTTGTTTTAAAAAATCTCCTTGTACCAAAACGGTTGTCTGGAGTTTAATCACTCTGGATTTCAGTTTTGGAATTAAAAGATAGGTTTCAGCGAGGCAATTAGATCAGTTGATAAGACTTCATCTAGGAAATAACATATCAGACAGAATGTGCAGTAGATATTTAAAGAGACAAATTCCTAATTGCAAATCACACGGTGGGTTTAAAGACTAACCACAAGAGACAACATATAAACTTCTAGAAAACAAACAACATTTAGAGATAATGAAGCAAAAGTCTCACCTATGCTTCAGTTTTGATGTTAGCACCTGACGTTTGCGCCGCTGCGGAAGAAGCATCATTCTCAAGAAGCCATTCCCTTGCACAAATCAGGGCCTCCACTGTCTCAGGCCTCAGTGACGTCTTGTACTCATCCATCTCCCTTGGTTCCATGTCAAAGACGTAGTCAAAGGCTGCAGCCGAAACAGGGATCGAGAGGATGTCTCGAGCCATCTTCGACAATGTTGGGTACTTGAGCTTGTTCTGTTTCCACCAGTCAAGTACATCAAACTCCTGAACACGGGGAAGCAGTGTTTCATCAAGGTACTGGTCCAGCTCTGATTTCAGATTCTGCCCTGTCGTCTCCATTATGTATGTGTCGAAATCCGATAGTCCATCCACCTTCCCACCTTCAGATGTTGGTTTTAGCGGTGCAGGGAGCGCCATGTATTCGCTGAAGAGCTCATGGATCCCATCATCCACGGTCTTGATGTTTTTCCCAGCGTCTTCTCCAAATATCTTGGAGAAACTGAACTCAACAAGCTTCATCTTGAACCGAGGATCCATCACTACCGCCATAGCCAAAACCAAGCTACAGTCTCTCCAGTACTTGTCAACCTTCTCTTTCATGGTTTTAGCAATACTTGCGACATAAGGATCTTCTCCAGCTATCGCCCGAGACAGATCTGACTGTGTCTTCCACACTTCATGGAAGAAGGTAACAGCAGATGGGTATTCACTAGATTGAAGGGTGGAGGCTGCTTCAAAAAGAGGCTTCAGGAATGTGCAAAGTGCCTCCACATGCCTCCAATCCTCTGCTGAAGGAGGATGCTTGTAGTCAGGATCAGCAGTGTCTAAGCACGAGAAGACTTCCTTTAATTCTGAAGCAGCAACAAGCATCTTATAGGTTGTGTTCCATTGCGTCTGATCATCAAGAGAAAGTAGCTTCTCGCTTGGAACTTGAAGCTGTTCCTTGAGCTCAACAAACCTCTCCTCATGGGACTCTGAGGTTTTCACGTGCTTCACACTGTCCCGGATGTTCTTGATCACATCTTTTCCTTTCTCCAGCACATCTTTAGCAAGGCTACTAAATGTTCGGGCAACACAATTCCCTATTACTAGCTGACCATCCAGAATCCCAGGGTTCTTGATGCAGAGTATAGGTCTGATATTTTCAACCGCGGGGTTACTTGCCGGATGGTTGAAGGTGACGGAAAACAACTTTCCTTCCAGACCCCATTCAGAAACACAATTGGCAACCGCAAGACTCAATGCTTCCTCAGCTTCTGGATACGGTTCCATCAAAACATTGAGAAGCTTCTTTTGTATCTTCCAATCACTGTCAATGAAGTGAGCAGTTATAAAGACATACCCAAGAGTAAGCTTAGACTTCCAGAAGTCCAGCGTGAGACAGAAGCGTCCGGGAATCCCTTCTAGAGACTTCATGACATTCTGCTTTTCCGCAAGGTAAGTCGCCACACAGTCTCCTTGAACATTGTTGAAGCTCACAGCATCAAAGTGAGGCTGAACACTCTGCACAAACGAGATGAACCCTGGATGCTCAACCATATGAAGAGGGTAGTCATGCATAATGATCATCTTAGCAATCTCTTGACGACACTTGTTCTGATCAAACGCAACATAAGGACTAGTGTTCTGTGTTCGGTAACGCCTTCTCGGGGTATGATCACTCTTGGGGGTGTAAGGAGTCGTCATCAGTGAGTTGTTGTCATTGTCTTGAGAATGGATAAGTGCAGGACAAGTCCCTTTAGCAATGTGACGCTTAAGATGACTAGTACCAGCCACTTTGTTACCATTGCTGTAAGCAAAACTCTGATTACATCCTTTACAAAAAGCCCTTCTGCAATTCGGTTCTACTGCCTCGATTGTGAAATGTTCCCACACCATTGACTTCTTCTTGCGTCGCTTGATGGGTTGGGTTTCTGGTGATTTCATCTCAGTCTCCTCATTGTACACCTCCAAAGCTGTTTCCATCTTCTTGCTACATACAAAAAAACCAAACAAATATAACAACATGTAAATTATATTACAAAGCCCACATCACAGAATTGTAATTAAGTTATAACGATTATCCGAAATTGATGGTAGAGTCTAAAACGAATCATTGGGCCTATTCCACAAGGCCATGTGACCCACGGTAAATAATATAGGGGCAAAACTGGTATTTCAGGGTATCGTGTAGATCCAACAACTTTACCAAAAAAAAAAAAANACGATTATCCGAAATTGAAGGGAGTCTTAAAACGAATCATTGGGCCTATTCCACAAGGCCATGTGACCCACGGTAAATAATCTAGGGGCAAAACTGGTATTTCAGGGTATCGTGTAGATCCAACAACTTTACCAAAAAAAAAAAAACACAGATCTGGAATTTTTAAAGGTCCTAAGAGTCGATCAAACATGGGCTGCAAAACAAAAACTAGAGCCCAGATTACAAAAGTTGAACAACAACAACGAAGGTGATTCAAACAAAAGGACTAAAACCAGACCAGAGCACAGAATTAAGATCGGGCTTTTTCTTTATAAATCACACACACACAACAAACAAATTCAAGTTATTCAAACTACTACCTTTGCCTCCATGAGAAATTTTTTTAAACTTTTGGCTCCTTAAACGACCTAAAAAAACTTTTTCTACACCCAGTAAAATTCCAGAAATTAGCAGATCCAAGCTGAGAATTTTCAAAGAGGAGATCTAAGATAACAATTTCAAAAAAGCAGGAACCAAACACTCAAGCCAAAAAAAAAAATCCCCAAAACAGATCCAAGAGAATAAGGCGATATTAAAATCGAGAGATAGGGTTTCGAGAGAACCAATACCTGCGGCGAGGGGAAAATTGAAGCTTAATGTCGAGGAGGAGGAGGGAAAATCTCCGGTATCGTACGGTGGTGACGGAGGAATGACCCGATCTCCGGCGGAGAGAGAGAGAGAGAACTCTGAAAAAGAGAGATTTGGGCTTGAGAGGCTAATTGGACCTTTGGATGAAAAAAAACAAAGAGAAGACGAAAAAGATAAGTTTGTTATTATCTTTATCGAATGCGTCTAGATAAGGGTTTAGGTTGAATATCACTCTGAGAATATTTGGGCCTCTTATTGGGCTTTCATATAACTAAAAAACGTCAAAAAAATTTAATATTGTTTGACTAAAATTTGATGCTATTAAAAAATTAAAGACTTGCCATTCGAAAACTCTTGTTTTATTCTACTTCATAGTACACAGTACACACATGCCTAGTGGCAGAGTTCAGTTTCAGGGAAAAAAGGAGAAAGAGAATCACTTTTATTGTCTCAAAGTCGAAGCTGATTCAACCACAAACCCCAAAAATTCGAAAAGTGTGTTCCTTTTTTCTCCCTTCTTCATGCATTCATCGTTGGAGCTAGAGATTATGGAGGAAGAAAATTCGCTTAAGAGAAAATTCTCAGAAATCGATGGAGATCAGATTCTTGATTGTGTTTCTTCACCTATGATGATTGACTCTAATGGGTATTTTTTATCATCTTCTTGTTCTTATTCCTTTGAGTTTCTTTTAAGGGTTTTAGGATGATTCAGTAAAGTTTACTCTTTTTTTGCTCTTTGTGGGTTTTGTGTTTTTATTGCAGTGGTTATGAGTTGAAAGTGTATGAGGTTGCTAAGGAAAGGAACATAATTGCTGTTCTGGGGACTGAAACTGATAAGTCAGAGATCACTAAGATGCTTATTAAAGCTATGGGTTCTTCTGATACAGACAAAAGATTGATAATTTTCTTGGCACCAACTGTAAATCTTGTCAAACAGGTAAGAAAAAAAACTGTTTCTTTTGTGTGGTTCATTTGGATTTAATGATTTTGAGTCAAAGATGTTGGCTAATGAATTGTCTTGGGAGCTAATTTTTTGAATGTTTTATTGTTTGTGTATGGTTTTAGCAATGTTGTGGGATGAGAGCACATGTAAATCTGAAGGTTGAAGAGTACTTTGGAGCTAAAGGAGTGGATAAATGGACATCCCAGCGTTGGGAACACGAAGTTAGAGAGCACGATGTAAGTTTTGTGTTTCTGTATAGGTCTGCTTTGGTAGTAAAATGTTGCAATCCAATTTGAACAGCTCATTGTTGTATCTGATAATGAAAAAGTGCATAAGTTCTTGAATATCACAGGCTACTTCTCAAATCTTCTTTTCGGCATAGACGTTTCATTTTCTTTCATATAGCATAGCAGCAGAAAGGCTAATATTTTGAGTCATGGATGGTCATTGAGATTGATTCTTTGTTTGTTTACCTGTTTAGTTACATTCCATTCCAATTTTGTTAGTACATTTGCTGCCTAGAGTTGTTGATTCTTTCATCATCGTTTTGTTTTAACATGTTTGCTTGAGCACTTGACATAGATTTGTGGCTGCATTGCTCACACTAACAGCTACCACCTAGTTATTTTCTGTTGCCGAACCCAAGTGACCTGTCTATTATCATCGGCAATGACATCATGTTTTGTCTGGTTCAGGTTTTGGTTATGACTCCTCAAATATTATTGGATGCCCTTAGAAGTTCATTCCTGAAACTAGAGATGGTATGTCTTCTAATAATAGATGAATGCCACCGCACCACTGGCAATCATCCTTATGCGAAGTTAATGAAGGTTTGTTTACTCACTAATGATAAGCCCTATTAGTTTTTTCATATATAAACCAGCCAATAAACTATCGTCTTTCTTGTTTGCATGAAGGAATTCTATCACAAATCTACTTACAAACCGAAGATATTTGGATTGACTGCGTCAGCCGTTATTAGAAAAGGCATGCTATTTAAATGTTTCTCATTTCCTCTGTATGTCAAACTGAAAGATATTGCTTTCTGTATCAGTTTTTAATGTTTCAACCTCATGTATGTATAATAAACTCATATTGCTTTACCTCTAACTATGCAGAACAAGTATCAGAACTTGAGAGACTCATGGACTCACAGGTACTTTGTTTTCATATAACGAGGAAATAGATATAGTTCACAAATTAATGTTATGCAACTTTTTACTTTGAATTCAGATTTTTAATCCTGAAGAGCGGAAAGGGGTGGAAATTTTTGCTACAGCAGTAAAAGACGGTCCAATATTCTATGACCCACCACCATTCTCTAGTTTGGAACTGAAAGAAAAGCTCGAAACATCGCACCTCAAGGTATATATATATATATATATATATATATATATGCTCACTGAATATGAGAACATGACTCTTTCCTATAATGTTTCAGACTGTTTGAAAAAGGTTATTTTTTGTTCTACAGTTTGATGCTTCTCTTTTAAGGCTTCAAGAATTAGAAAAAAGCAGTTCTCTTAACATTGAGACATATCAAAAGCGATTGTCCATTGACTACAGGGAGATTTTGCATTGCCTTGATAATCTTGGCCTGATTTGTGCACACTTGGTATTCTCTTTTCTCACATACTATCAGTTTTGTTTTCATTACCGGTTAATTATTTTCTTACTCATTGTTAGATTTTTTGTTGTGCTGATTCCATTTTTTCTTATCTTGCTTTCACCAAAGGCGGCTGAAGTCTGCTTGGAGAAAATATCAGATACGAAAGAAGAAAGTGAAACTTATAAAGAATGTTCAATGGTGTGTAAAAAGTTTCTTGAGGATATTTTATCCACAATTGCGGTGTACTTGCAGCAAGGTACTGTATTCAAAGCTTTATTTGCATTGAAGAGTCCACTGCTAGTCACTAATGTAATCTTTTTTCACTGTGGCTTCATTTGTGTTATGTAACAGAAGATAAGAATTTGGTAGATTTGCAGCAAAACAATCTGTCAGCAGTGAATTTGGGACATGTATCTCCAAAGTTACAACAACTTTTCCAACTATTGGATTCATTTAGGTAATTTAAATTGTTTTTTTCGATTTCGTTGATTGTAACCCAGTTTCTATATGTTTTGACAACTTCAATTTGGTTGCTGCAGAGGTGAAATGCAAAAACCGTGTCTTATTTTAGTTGAGAGAATTATAACTGCGGAAGTGATCGAAAGATTCGTGAAGAAAGAAGCTTCTTTAGCTTGCCTTAATGTCTTGTATTTAATCGGAAACAACTCCTCCACCAATGCATCGGCGCAGAAAACGCAAAATGAAGTCCCTGCTTTATTTCATAATGGCAAGGTTAGCTGTTCTTCATCACAGTCGGACGTTACACATTTTGAAAAAATTTCCTTTATTCTGTCTTCTCTGAAAACTTTTTAATGAATGCAGGTGAATCTTTTGTTTATCACTGATGTGGTAGAAGAGGGGTTTCAGGTTCCAAATTGCTCATGCATGATTTGTTTTGACCTGCCCAAAACCGTGTGTAGTTATTCGCAGTCTCAAAATCATGCCAAACAGAGTAATTCTAAGTCTATCATGTTTCTTGAAAGGTAAGAAACAATCTTGATGTTTACCAAAATCCAATGTGCTCTTTTGTAGCTCAGTTTTTGAACACTAATTATTGTAGAGGGAATTCGAAACAAAGAGACCATCTGTATGACCTTATGCGAAGAGAAGTCCCAAACTTGAAATCCTGTCCACCTCCAGTGACAAGTGGCCATGGTGTGAAGGAGACTGGAGCCATGGTTATTCCANNNCCAGTGACAAGTGGCCATGGTGTGAAGGAGACTGGAGCCATGGTTATTCCAGATTCGAACATAACTGTATCTGAGGAAGCACCTGCTACGCAAACTAAGGTCGATCCTCCTAGCAGAAATGAGCAGTTAGCATGTAAGAAGTTACGTCAACTGGACGCGTTGGATAACAATCTTTTACAATCCAGCTCCAAAGAGAAGATTGCTTCTTCTAAAACTAAATCATCTTTATCGGCTGCAGGTATGTTTTATTATTTTATGAATTCCTCAATAAGTTGCTGTCGGCGATTTTGGTCTTAGTTCTTCCATCAGCCGCTGTTGATTCACACTCACACACACACACACACACCAGCATAATGCATATCATATGTCTATGTAAGGTCATGAAGCTTGTCTTGTTTATATATGTTACTTCTTTTTTTCCTCTGGACAGGTTCAAAAAAGCGTAAGGAGTTGCACGGGACAACCCGTGCAAACGCATTGTCAGGAACCTGGGGAGAAAATAGTGATGGCGCCATCTTTCAGGCTTATAAGTTTGACTTCTGTTGTAATATTTCTGGCGAAGCATACTCGAGTTTCTTTCTTTTGCTTGAGTCAACCCTCGCCGAGGACGTTGGTAAAGTTGAGATGGACCTTTACTTGGTCAGGAAGCTTGTGAAGGCTTCCGTCTCACCTTGTGGCCAGATACGTTTGAGTCACGAGGAGGTACACAACTCTAATCCGTTGGATTTTTACAGTTTCTTGTTTCATGGTTTGAACTTAATGTCTTCTTCATTGTGTTTTGGATGCAGATGGTCAAAGCAAAGTGTTTTCAGGAGTTTTTCTTTAATGGCATGTTTGGAAAATTATTTGTTGGATCTAAGTCACTGGGAACAAAGAGAGAATTTTTGCTTCAAACTGACACAAGCTCTCTTTGGCACCCTTCCTTTATGTTTCTACTGCTACCAGTTGAAGCAAAGGATTTAGCTTCGAGTGCGACAATTGATTGGTCATCCATCAACTCTTGTACCTCGATAGTTGAGTACTTGAAGAAAAATTCTCTTCTTGAACTTCGGTTTAGTGATGGAAATAAGTGCAACACCTTATCTGCTCAGGAAGTCTTTCTCGACGATAAAACAGAAGAAACAAATCTGATTCATTTTGCCAACGCTTCGTCTGATAAAAATAGTCTCGAAGAACTTGTAGTCATTGCAATTCATACTGGAAGGATATACTCTATAGTTGAAGCGGTAAAGGACTCTTCTGCTATGAGCCCATTTGAGGACCCATCAGAATATGCTACTTATGCAGAATATTTTAATAAAAAGTAAGTGATATTCTAGCTATGCCTCTTCTCTCAATTTACTTATGATAACTCTCTTGTTAATGTTATTCCCTTTTATCAGGTATGGGATTGTTTTGGCGCACCCGAACCAACCGTTGGTTAAGTTGAAGCAGAGTCACCATGCACACAACCTTTTAGTCGACTTCAATGAAGAGAGTAAGTAGATTCTTGAGAATTTCTCTATACATTGTGGATGTTCTCAGGCTTTTGTAGTGTACGAGCTCTAAGATGTTGTTTCCAATGTAAATGGACAGTGGTTGTGAAGACAGAACCAAAAGCTGGCAATGTTAGAAAAAAAAAACCGAATATCCATGCGCATTTGCCTCCAGAGCTCTTGGCCAGAATTGATGTACCGCGTGCTGTGCTAAAATCAATCTACTTGCTGCCCTCAGTGATGTACCGCTTAGAGTCTCTAATGTTGGCCAGCCAGCTTAGGGAAGAGATTGATTGTACCATCGATAACTTAAGTATATCAAGTACATCAGTATGGTTTCTGACACTATCTGACATTTAGAGATGAAACTAGATATCTTCATTGTCATTTAACTCTTGTATTGGTTCAATAAATCAGATTCTTGAAGCAGTTACAACACTTACATGCGCCGAAGCGTTTTCCATGGAGCGGTTGGAACTGCTCGGGGATTCAGTCTTGAAGTATGTTGTGAGCTGTTATCTATTCCTTAAGTATCCTGACAAAGATGAAGGTCAACTATCGCGCCAGAGGCAATCGATTATATCTAACTCAAATCTTCATGGCGTGGCAACCAATCGCAAACTACAGGTATCTTCTAATATATGTAACTAATTTCTTATATCAGTCGGAATACTAAAGAAATATCTTTCAAATTGGGATTGGTTTTGATAGGGATACATAAGAAATGGCGCATTTGAACCACGCCGCTGGACCGCACCTGGTCAGTTGTCTCTTTTTCCTGTTCCTTGCAAGTGTGGGATTGATACGAGAGAAGTACCGTTGGACCCAAAATTCTTTACAGACAACATGAATATCAAAATCGGGAAGTCTTGCGACATGGGCCATAGATGGACAGTTTCAAAATCTGTATCAGATTGTGCTGAGGCCTTGATTGGTGCCTATTATGTAAGTGGTGGATTGACTGCTTCTCTCCATATGATGAAATGGCTCGGTGTTAACGTCGATTTTGACCCAAACCTAGTCGTTGAAGCCATCAATAGAGCTTCTCTACGGTGTTACGTCCCTAAAGACAATGAGCTCACAGAGTTGGAGACAAAGATCCAACATGAGTTCTCTGCAAAGTTCCTTTTAAAAGAAGCTATCACTCACTCTTCTGTTCATGAATCTTATTCATACGAGGTATGACTTCATCATTTTAAACCTTCATTATTTGGCCCAGTTAATCCCACTTTTTCTAATCTCATGCTATCAACTTGTGCCTCAAACAGAGATTGGAGTTTCTTGG
>OVBW01003430.1:0-10213 GCA_900406355.1 Erysimum pusillum
TCATTGTACTCCTCCTCACTGTTGATGCCATAGAGGTATATCTTGGTGTTCAATTCAGAGTATTTATGGTTATTATATAAGTTTCAATATGGTCGATTACATTCTAAAACTTCTACTCCTACTCTTCAATTGGATCAGTTTTGAACCATTATCCTAAAGGGAATGCCTTTGTTTTTGCAAATCATCATATCACATTTATAATTAGACTAAGCTCAAAAGGTTTTAACTTTTAAGGTATTGAGTATTTAAGATTCGTGGAACTTTTGTGTGTGTTGGTATCAGGGAGTTGATGTAATGGTTCGAGGAGCAAAGAGATCAATGGTGGATGAGCTCGAAGCAATGTTAGATGTGGTAGACCCGCAACCACAGGGGAAATCATTGTCGATGAGAAGAAGGACCTTCGATATGCCAGACAGTTTGATCCGCAAAGAAATCGCAGACGGAGTGACTCAGATCGTGCAAATGCTTGAAACAGAAGAAGAATGATGGAACTGTGTGTTTGTGACTCGGGGGCTGTTTTGTTGTGTTTGTTTCTGGGAATAATTAGTTAGCCTCTTTAGTCTGCTTACTGTTTTCAATGTTTCTAATTATGCTGAAAAACTAATAATGAGAGTGGCTTGAAGAAGGGATTGGTGTCTTTCATCAGTCTCATCTCTCAAATCTTGTCTCGTGTGTCTTCTTAGAGTGTTTGTGTTTATCAGTTTATGACTTTTATGTGATCCCTTTGTATTCCTAAACTCATAGACTCTGTTTTGTCAAATTGCTTATGCTTTGGTTCTGCTTATATCTACTGTTTACCTGTTACTCTTATCATTAGAAAAATTATAAAGTTTAATTATATTTATATATCTCATAAAACTATAAAGTTACAGCATAATAAATAAACAATTTTCGTATAAAATAATAATCAGTAATCGTTAAGACGTATATGTATGATATGTAATCAATAAGCATCATGAGCCTCAATTAATAATCAGTAATCGTTAAGACGTATATGTATGATATGTAATCAATAAGCATCATGAGCCTCAATTAATTATATATAGGCGTGTGGATTTATACACACGTTTTGGGGATTGGTCTTACGTGTGTGTATTTTGAGCCCAAGAGTAGAAGGAGCATGGAGAAGAAGAGGAAGAGGCATTCATCGAAACCATTGTTGCTTGCTCTTCAGAGAGATGATGAAACGTTTCATTCGAAGAATTATCTGATGGATCTTTGTTAACTTCTTCCTCTTCTTGGCCCATGATTAGCTGAGAAGCAACAAACTTGTCAAGCGTTTGCCAATCCATCACTTGATCATTATGATCATCATTGACTAGTAATCCTGACTGATGATGATCACCAGTACTTGTGTTCATCATAATCATATGGTCATCATCGTTGGTGTTAGCATGACCATCTCGTTGCATTATTGTGGTTGGGTTTGCATTAATAGTGCTTAGTACGACACCATAAGGGTCTTGATCATTCTGATGTAATGATGATAATGATGATGATGATGAGCCTTGAAACATTCTTGGACTTTCTAGATCAGGAAGATGATAGTAATTACCATTAGCCACATCCATTTGCTGCGTGAACCAATTAGATTCTTGTCCTGATGATGATCCCATCATTGTTCTTGGATTGTTGTAATTCATCGTGGTTAGTTTCTTCTTGAAAGCGCGACAAACCACCCATCCTTCCTCATGAGGTGGTCCATTTTCATCGGTCTCAAGACGGTATTCGTGCATTATCCAA
This sequence comes from Erysimum pusillum, assembly GCA_900406355.1. Classification (NCBI taxonomy): domain Eukaryota; kingdom Viridiplantae; phylum Streptophyta; class Magnoliopsida; order Brassicales; family Brassicaceae; genus Erysimum; species Erysimum pusillum. The sequence continues at coordinate 1,744 of OVBW01003430.1, forward strand.
TCGGACTTCTGACCATTCGGAGCCCTACCTTTGTAAAACACAAGAGTCTTCCTCATCCCAACAAGCTCTTGCTTCGAGTATATGGCCTTGTCCCGACCCGTTGCTTTCCAAAATCCAGAGCCCGTTGCTCTATTGGTTCGTGTCCCAGTTGGATACTTTTTATCCTTGTGGCTAAAGAAATACCATTCCCTCTCTTCTCCTGTCCCTCGCCCACATAACTCTGTTTTTTTCCAAAAAAAAAAAAAAACTAACATTTTACCAATTTATTTTGAACTAAAAGAACCTGACTTTCAAAAACTAGTTTTATGTCGATATTATGGTTTAAGTAATGAAATCGAAACCATTGGAAATTGGAATGCATACATACCTTGGATGTCCCATGGCTCGATTTTGTAGAGATCGACATCTTTGATAACATCAACTTGCATTCCCGGGAATGCAACTTTGTTCTTGAGATAATAGTCAACGAGTTCTTCATCGGTCGGATGGAATCGATAACCGGGAGGAATGTGTGAGAGACTCTCCATTTGATCCTTTTATCTTTATATTTTCTGCAATGTGGCAATTTGTAACACAAACTTTATCATCGGTACTTAGAAAGATATGCATGGAACTAATGTGAAATCAAGAATTCAAGTATGTCTATGTACAAAAAAAAGCAAAAAAAAAGAAGCAATTATGACTAAGTATATTTGATCCATTTCATTATGAAAAAAGTTACATTTGATTACTCATAATATCTTTAGTGAACCAAACTATATACATATAAAATGATAATTAAAAAAAAAAAGTTACTTAGTTGAGAAAAACAAAAACAAAAACAAAAATTACTTTGCATGGTTTCAAAATACTAATTAACTTTCCACAGTTGTTGAATGAACTTATCATCACTTTTACTTCCCATCTTTTAATCTTCCCATTTGTCCATTATATTCAATGAAAATTTATTTAAAAAGGAGAAAAAAAATGAACAACATATAGAAAAAATTCCATACGTACGTCAAATAAGCTAACATAGTTTCCGAGAAAGAAAAAAATGCAATATATGAAAACATATTTGTTCTAATAACCTAAGGTTTCGTGAACGACAGTGAAAATTGTGATTATATATGCGATTTTGTAACGTATCGATTATCGAAGATCAAAAATCATATGTATACATGGTTCTATATGAGGAAAGAAACTTACTTGAATCTTCTTCTTATATGCAAGATTTATAAGAATATTCTATTTGTTTTATCTTCTCTTGGTTCCTCGTAGATTTGGAGAAAGAGACAAAAGCGTTTTGTCTTGTTTATGTTGAGATCACTAAAGACTTCTTGTATTCCGATTATGGCGGATTCTCTAGGCTTATATATACACATATATATAGGCACATAAATGTAAACAGAGACAAAAGCTCTCGTGATGCAAAAGGAATTTTGCTTTTTTTTTTTTTTTTGTGAATATTTTTTGAATACTTTATTAAGAGAAGATTCTATTTGGATTTTGAGGGTCTTTAATTATAACTAAGCTATCACTGTCTTTCTCTCTCTACCTGAAGTGTTGCATAAGTTTTCACTTTCTACACTTGTGTGTGATAAAGAAGTAATGTGATCTTTTAGAACTATCTCTACCAACCATTGAATGAGACGTTTTTCAAATAAACCAATTCCATTTAGTTATATATTTGAACAAATTACTTAACCGTTTGAGGCGGTACGGTCGTGGCTGCAATTGTCGCGTTTTGTGATTTGGTGTTCATACAAGACTATTATAAAATCGCAAAGTTCAAATTTCTTGGTTACATATGTATTTATACCTACAATAGAGATCGACTTTTTTTGTCCAAAAAAAAAAAGAGATCGACTTTATTAGACCTAGATAATATATATTATATAGAAAAAGAAATGGAGTCCTAATATATGTCAATAATAGACATTTAATATAAATAACTCAAGAATTGATATAAATTCGTTTTAAACGCGTTAGCCATTACCTTTTACCTTTCATATCCTGCGTTTCTTCTCCCGCGTTGATGTTCCTCGAAGTATCAAATATCACTACGGTTAGATTAAACTAAACAATCCCTACTTCTTTAATTAATTGACCGCTGATCGTCAAATAGCAATATAATATCCGATGGTCGTACTATTTATTAGATTCGTTTGGTGATATTGATACGCATGTTCTTTTTGAAACCTTTTAAGAAAATAGTATGTTTTGTATTAGTATATCTTAACTAGTCATGATGGATATAATAATAAATTATGTTTATATGAACGAACATACACCGGTAAGCTTAATTGTAAGACCGATCACACTAGTTGATTCAGTAGTCACGAAAAAAAGTTCAGAAACATTTGTAAATTATTTCAGCAATTAAATATAACCAATCATGAACAAAAAAAAAAAAAAAAACTCGAGTAATCAACGTTTAAAAGTTGATTTACGTATAGTTTGAATGTGTTTTATTTAAAAACGATTACAGATTAAATCCACCTTAAAAAGTTGTAATTTAGGAATTAGACGTATATATTCATAATATAAAAGTAAAAACACTTTCAGATGATTCAGTCATGAACAAAGATAAGACATTTTTTCTTATAAAGTATTTATTATATGTGATGATTGATTACAAATCTAATATCAAAATTACCAGTTTTGTCTACACGAATTAATAGATATACATATGATCACCTGTTCTTGTTAAAGCTTTACTTTGTAATAATTTCAAAACTATAAAGATAATTATTTATCAGTTTGTTTATAGTGTTTATAAGGTATTAACGAGTAATCAAAAAATGGAGAAACAAATCACCAATAGTTAATTTAAATAACAAAAATTTTTTTCTGGCGAGTTTGAAATTAATACTATACTATTATATATGAAGCACATTTTTACCATATATATGTACATAATGTACCACATGATATGAAGTGTTTTTATTTGTTGTCCTTAAATAGCTAGATGGATCTTGTTTTCTTTTAACATATGATAATATTATAAGCAACAAGAAGTGAACCCTTTATCAGAAAAAAAACAAGAAGTGAACTACACAGAAGAAAACAGTAATATAATTTGTTTTTAAAAAAACAGTAATAAAATAACGTGGCGTGACATGAGTGGTTACGTAATAACACAGGGAACATCATCGCCGCGAAAAAGCTTCTTATCTCCTTCGGTGCTGCCCCCACTTCACTTCCTTTTGTCCCCACCAAACTTCTCATATTTCTCGTTTTAACCCTTTAACTTACATCCATATCGTCGATTTGGTTCATATTTTAAAATTTTTTCATTTACATACCAAATTAATATGGAACTCGACGTACCTAGATATCATAATAAACTCTCGAATTCTAAGACAACCTACATTCCATGTTTTCCACTAATTTTATTGGAGGATTTAAGATGGGCTTATAGAGTTTGGAATATGCATTTTTATAAATTTTAGATTGATAATGATGTAAAGAACAAATGTTTTCATGAATAAAACTAAATAACTACTTTGGAAATTTGATTTGTCATATGTAGGTGATGTAATTTGGTAAAACTCCGTAGAGATTATGTATTATTAGACCCCATATATATATCAATGTACAAGGGTATTAGTGAGAAATACATAACAGTATATACTAAAGAATATTTCATATTCTAACACTCCCCCTCAGTCGAAGCGGCAGAGGAACGAACGCATAGACTGAACCGAAAGTCGAGAAACAGTGATGTTGGGAGCCCTTTGGTAAATATGTCAGCAAACTGTTGAGCAGAGGGGACATGAAGGACCCGAACCTGTCCAAGTGATACCTTCTCACGCACAAAATGTATGTCTATCTCCACATGCTTGGTACGTTGATGTTGGACCGGATTAGAGGATAAATAAATGGCACTTACGTTGTCACAATAGACCACCGTTGCGCGAGATAATGGTATGTGCATCTCGGACATTAGAGACCGAAGCCAGGTAGCCTCAGAGACCGCATTAGCAACGCCACGATACTCCGCCTCTGCACTAGATCGCGATACCGTTGCTTGTCGTTTCGAAGACCACGAGATCAAGTTGTCGCCGAGGTAAACACAGTAACCTGAGGTAGAGCGTCGGGTGGAAGGACATCCGGCCCAGTCGGCATCAGTATAGGCAACAAGCGACGTGGTGGCAGATCGAAAGAGGCGGAGTCCGTGTGTGATGGAGCCTTTGATATACCGAAGTATTCGTTTGAGAGCGTTGAAATGTGGCTCACGGGGATCATGCATAAAGAGGCAGACTTGTTGGACTGCGTAAGTGATGTCGGGCCGTGTAAACGTCAAGTACTGGAGAGCTCCGGCCAAGCTACGGTAGAGAGTCGGGTCAGCGACGGGAGGACCATCGGAGTCATCGAGCTTGGACTTGGTGTCAACCGGTGTTTGGACGGGATTACAGGTGTACATGCCGGCACGATGAAGTATGTCCGCAGCGTAATTCTGTTGTTGGAGGAAGAGTCCTTGATTATCTCGCTGAACCGAGATGCCAAGGAAGTGGTGTAGTCGGCCGAGATCGGTCATTTCGAATTCACTGCTGAGGTGGTGGATGATGCGCTGAAGAAGAGTGGTGTTGGAGGCGGTGAGGACAATGTCATCAACATATAAGAGTAGGTATGCGAACTCAGACCCAGCAGCATAGATAAAGAGAGAAGCATCGGATCGACTTTGCGTAAAACCAATGCGTTTGGCGAACGTGGCAAACCGAGTATACCAGACACGTGGAGCTTGTTTAAGTCCATAAAGAGACCGCTGGAGGAGGCAAACATGATCAGGCTTGGTTGGATCGACAAAGCCGGGGGGCTGATGCATATAGACGGTTTCTTCTAAGTCGCCGTGGAGAAAGGCGTTCTTGACATCAAGTTGATGTAGCGGCCAATCACGAGAGGTTGCAACACTTAAAACCGTCCGTATAGTAGCAGGTTTAACCACCGGGGAGAATGTCTCGTCACAGTCGATGCCGGGTTCCTGAGACTTGCCATTAGCAACCAGTCGAGCCTTGTATCGAGCCAAAGTTCCATCAGCATTGAATTTGTGCCTGTAAAGCCATAAAGAGCGAATGATATTAGTAGCAACAGGCCGTGGAACCAGTTTCCACGTTCCACTTTTAATATGAGCATCATACTCTTCTTGGGACGCATTGCGCCAATTTGGATCTTTTGCAGCCTGTACATGAGACAAAGGTAAAGGAGAAATTGTGGCGTCAGAATGAAGACACAATGGATGTCGTGGCTTAACGATTCCACTTTTACTACGAGTTTGCATAGGGTGAGCAACAGGAGCACGTGATGGTGGAGGTGGGGGTGGGGGTGGAGGTGGAGTAGGGCTGTTTGGTGGTGATGGATTAGGGCTGTTTGGTGGTGATGGATTAGGGCTAGGTGGTGGTGACGGGTTAGGGCTTTGTGGTGGGGATGGTGGAAGAGAGAGAATGGGTTTAGAAATCGGTGGTGGTGGTTCGGCAAAGATATTGTGATTGGGACTTACAGTTGCAGACGTGAGACTCGCAAATGGGAATGTGTGCTCATCAAATGTGACGTGACGGGAGAGTATGATTTTTCTAGTGTTGATGTCGAGGCAGCGATACCCACGGTGATCGGTCGGATAGCCAAGAAATACGCAGGGCGTAGACCGCGGGGCGAGCTTATGTGGCGTCATGGGTAGTAGATTGGGATAGCAAAGGCAGCCAAACGTCCTCAGGTGAGTGTAGGTGGCAGGTTTTTGATGCAGCTTCATGTAGGGAACGTCATCGCCGATTGCAGTGGATGGAAGGAGATTGATAAGGTAGACCGCCGCGAGAAGAGCTTCCACCCAATATTCGAGCGGGAGACTAGCTTGGATGATGAGAGTGCGGACCAAATTATTGATGGTGCGAAGACATCGTTCAGCCCGACCATTCTGTTGGGACGTGTATGGACAAGAGAAGCGGAGAATGGTTCCCGTTGACGCCAAGTAGTCTTTGAATGCTCTGTTATCATACTCTCCCCCATTGTCACATTGAAGAGCTTTGATTGAGCACTTGAATTGGGTCTGCACATACTTAGAAAAGTGAAGATATTTATTAAATGTTTCACTTTTTCTTCGAAGGGGATAGACCCATGCGAAATGGGAATAATGATCAAGAAACAATAGATAATACTTTATGCCACTGATGCTAGGGATAGGAGAAGTCCAAATATCAGAATGAATTAATTCAAAAGGTGCAGAAACAAATGTAGTGGAAGGAGTAAAAGGAAGGCGAGAATGTTTGCCCATTTGACATGCTTGACACAATGTTGTCAAGTCAGTCTTATTGCAAGAAATCGAAAGAGAAGAAAGAAGATGCCGTAGAGTTTGACCGTTGGGGTGGCCGAGTCTGCGGTGCCAGAGAGAGAAATCTGTGGACGTAGAGAGAGCAAGCGGAGGCGAAACATCAGAGAGAGAACGGACAGAGTAAAGTGGTCCGGAGCTGTTACATCGGAGCAGATGTTTGCGTGTCTGAAGGTCCTTAATAGAAAAGCCAAAGGGGTCAAATTCTATAGCACATGAATTATCAGTGACAAATTTACGAACAGAAATAAGGTTTTTGATGATAGTAGGGCAAACGAGGACTTTATTTAAAACAAGAGGACGAGATATAGAAGGAATGAAGCCTTGACCTATTGTCGTAGCAGGCGCACTAGATCCATTGCCAACAGTAACCAAGGGCAAGATACTCGTATTAAAAGTAGATTGTAGAATACCTGGGTTCGTGGCGATGTGATTGGTGGCGCCGGTATCCATGTACCAAGTGTTCACCGAGGGATCCTGAAGCGTCATAGTGTTGAACGCTTGTGTGAGGCCTGGTGGTAGTGTGTACGTCGTTGTTTGTGGCGTAGCAACGGCGTGGTGTGCCTCAGCCGGAGGCCGTGGAGCAGGTCCAAGAATGCCTTGTTGTGGAGGTTGGTATGATTGATAGGCATTGTACGGCATGGCATACTGTTGAAATGGAGGCGAGGGCCACTGGGGAGCACCATAGGACCATTGTGGTGGGGCATACTGGTGGGACCAATTGTTGTTGTAATTGTTTTGATAGCGCCCACGGCCACGGTTATAACGCCCACCGCGATAAGAGCGGCCACCACGATTTCCACCACGATAGTATCCATTAGAAGAGCCATAGTAGCCTCCACCATTTTGTTGTTGTTGATGATCTGGAGGTGGAACAGGACGAACAGCAGCTGGAGATGCGGTGTAGAGGAGAGCAGGAGCCGAGGCTGTGTCGACGTGAGCAGCAGGTGCCTTTGGTTGCTTCGCGAGACGGGTTTCCTCCAGGACCAGCATGGATCGCGCATCGAGAAAGCTTGGGAAGGGAGACTTATGTTTGATAACATTAAGAATGTTATCAAATTTGTCAGAGAGGCCATTTAAGAGATGCATAACGAGCGTGCGTTCAGTAACCGGCGAGTCTAGGTTTGCAAGTAGATCCGCTATGTTTTTCATTTTGGTGCAGTAGTCATGAACCGTCAAGTCGCCTATCACCGTGGATCGAAGTTCGTTCTCGAGTTGCAGAGATCTGGCCTCTTTGTTGTCGTGAAACAGTGCTTCAATCGTAGTCCAAACCTCACGCGCCGTCGCCTTTGTCTTGAGGACTGTTTCAAGGATTGATTCCGATATGGTGCCGTAGATCCACATCTTCACCAATCCATCGTGTTCTTTCCATTTTTCTGCCGTGGCTGGTGTTGAGACCGTAGTGCCGTCGACGTGACCCAAGACACCAAAACTGGTGCAGTGGGTTTCAAATAGTTCACGCCACACTTGGTAGTTAAGTTTCTTCATGTCAAGGACGATGGGGATGTAAGCTTTGATTTGGGAGACACCCCATGGTTTGTCAGCAGTAGGAAGTGGGAGGGCCATAGAAAAGACGAAAGAGGAGAGAGAAGGAGATGAGAGATCGGACGTAAGAGAAAGAGGAAGAAGAAGAAAAGAGAAGAGAAGAGGGAGGCGGAGACTGTTTTTAGGTTTAGGGTTTTGTTTGCTCTGATACCATGTAATTTGGTAAAACTCCGTAGAGATTATGTATTATTAGACCCCATATATATATCAATGTACAAGGGTATTAGTGAGAAATACATAACAGTATATACTAAAGAATATTTCATATTCTAACAGGTGATACCAAGTTGATAACTTAGACAAACATATTTAATATTTACTTCTTTAGATAAACGAATCTGCTTTTAGATCACATTCTCATCAAATCACGTATGTTGTATTTATGCTCGATTAAAATTCTAAATATAGTATACTCATACCACATGGTCCACATAACATTGGCATTTTATTCAACAAAAACTTGACCCGTACGTTCAATCAAAATATACTTTCTTATGTTCATTTTTGTTTTTACGTTCACTCGATTAATTGTTGCGGTCATACATCAAATTCACATGAATCTATACCACATTAGTTATGTTTTCATTTGACGAAGATCGATCCCTGGTTTCATCTAACTAG
>OVBW01003436.1:0-10206 GCA_900406355.1 Erysimum pusillum
ATAATTTTGCCCAGTTTTATAAATGTACGGCTCCATTAATAGAGTAGATTCATTAACGCCTAGGCCCCGACTAGGCCCCGATTAATCGATCTAGGCCTAAGCCCCATTTGAACGCCTAACTAGCGCCTAGCGATTTTTTGAACCTTGATTTTAATTTTTGAATAAAGTTGACAAAAAAAAAAAAAAAAAAAAAAAAAAAAAANAAAATAATAATAATAATTTCACACGTCTGCTTCACATGTTCCGACGACATAATGCATCAGACTATGTTTCATATTGCGGACATATCTTCAGGTCGTTCTATGGAAATCCAAAGAGTACAAAGATTCAATGTTGTGCTTTGTGTATTTTAATAAACATTGAGAAGGCTAATAATGGTGTAGTATTAATACTCTTTTTACCAAAGAAAATGTTACAAAATTCTTGCAGCCCAAGAAATCTCATTAGTATCTTCAATTATTGACCAAATAAAACCACAATGTATTTTTAAATTCGTGTACGGAAGGTTTAACACTTCAGATATTTCCAAAACTCTGTTTCGCACTGCGTCCTCTGTACTATGTGACTTCATACCAACAAGAGTCCTCTGTTTTTTCTCAGGTCACAACTTATACGTCTATAGACTCTCTCATCCTCAAGATGCTTCCCATTTCTCAGTCGACTTCAGTTTCAGTTTTTTCTTTATCAGCGAGTTTAAGTATGGTGGGAAAGGATCACTAAAAATTAGAGAGTTACGTGAAATATAACCAAAGAGCATCAAGAGAAACAAAGCAGAGCAAAGTGTTGGTTCTAGTAATCTTAATCAACAAGAAACTATCCATCGCTAAATAAGCTTCTTCTTTTCAAAGTACTGGTTCAAATACAAAATCTGTAAACTAGAGACCACAATGCCCAACGACATTATACTGTACCATGGGACGCACGAGTTTGTTTTTTCACTCACAACCCTCATCTCTGCTTTCTCTGCAATTATGAAAAGATAGAAAGTGTTTTTTATTTTCTTTTCAATATCTTCTAAGAATGTAGCAGTTAACTATATATGTTTTTACCTTTTTCTAAGGAAAATTAGATTTTCATGTATGGCTTCAACTGCACCTTCGAGTTTCTTAAGCTCCAGCTCTACACCCTACTCGATTGAAGACAAAATCAAATTGTCACATAGCTACAGAGACTAACTTTGTTGCACAACCCATTGAAGATCTCTTATCTCAAAGGCATGAAAAATAGAGAGAGCTGACCTCGATCTTCTCTTCTCCAGCAATGGAGTCCCAATCCTTGGCTACGATTCCGGTTTTCCAAACAAGGTTGATGCTAACATCTTTTTTACCATGAGTATTGGCATCGGCCTCAAAACACGCCAAGTAGGTTCCTGATTCTTGAGTTGCAAACACACACGGCGACTGGTTTAAGGAACATATTAGTTCTAGTATTCTTGAACATGAGACTATTAATCCGATTTAGGTGAGCGATGCATTATACGATTAGGTAAAACTATGTCCGCAAGACCACAACCCAGTGCAACATTCTCTAAAAGACTCCGAACAGTCTTAATTTTTGCTATGTTTTTGCTTTGACGTTACACAAACAGATTCAAACCGATTTCACAAAGTTACGAGAAATTGTTATATCATCAGCAAAAATATATCTAACCAAGCAATAATGAATCAGGAAAAGTGATTATCCAAATCTGAAACAGAGAGCAACTTCAACGAATTTGAAAACTTTTAGTGACTAATCCAGATACTAAAAGAGAAAGAACTCATGATTCACATAGCTTATATACTCGAGAAGGGTCGTGTAAGCTCAACTTGTGCCTAGAGCCATCTTCGAAGCGTGTATTTTTACCTGTTTCTTAAGTATAAGTAAATTAGATCTGCATGGACGGCTTCAACTTCACCTTCAAGACTTTCTTAAGCTTCAGCTTTACACCCTACGATTGAATTGAAAAATCATTAGGAGAATGCAGTTCTAGCTATGGTCGATATATACAACTCAATTGCCATATAAAAACCATAATAGCTCATTTTTTTCACTTTTATTTGAAAACAATAACAAAAGGTTTATTGGAAATACCATGAATACTTTGGCTTCAAAACATCTTTGTTTCAATGTTTGTCCCATATCTCAATTGTGTCCATTTTCATCGCCATATTTAAAGCTCCTCTGAAGTCAAAGCTGATTAGATCTCGTTTCACACATCTCTTCGTCGCCATCAACATGATGCTTCAAGAGTTGGATTATCCCGCATTCTTTTATCTCCCGTATTCTTGTGGAACGGTTGAATTCGAAATAAAAAACAAGCTCGGTGGAAGTCACCTCCTCTGCTTCAACTTCAAAAATGTATAGATGCTCCGTTGAAATTGGATAATATTGATGGAGAGGACTATGGTCTTTGGCCTTGATGCGACAAGACACCGACCCTCGTTCCTGAATACCAATCTCATGTTCGCCCTTATTATCCAGCAAGATGCAAGCCTTATTCTTCTCAGTACAATACACACAAAGTGTGTCCCAATAAGCATGATGAGGGTAATTGCCATTGTTAACAAACAAAATGCAAGCCTTAAATTTGGTTGATGTATGAAGAGGCTTTTGATTCAATTTCACTGTTACGGAACTCCCAGACGCTTTGAAAGTGAAGCATGCAGGCACTTCTTTACTGGGTAAGACAACACTTTCAAGAGTTAACGAAGTCTGCAGAATGACGAGATCTCTTGCTTCTTTATTTAGGTTGTAGCAGTGAGCGAAGTTGACACAAATATCTGGATTGCAAAAGGAGCAATCTAGTTTCTGTAGGGACTCACAATTTTCTGCATCTAGAAACCTTAGGGAATCTGGAAGCTGTGGGAGTGATAACAGACTTGAGCATCCTCTAAGAATTAATTCACAGAGATTAGTTGCATTCCTTATAGAGGAAGAGAGCTCCACCAGACTTGAGCATCTACTAAGATTTAATTCCTTAAGACTAGTGGCCATTGAGAGATCAGGAAGCTCCTTCAGGTTTCTAGAATGTGACAAATTCATCCGCTTGAGATTTGGAAGCAACTGAACACATAAAAAGAACTTATTAAGTATTATGTTTCAAGTTGATTTACTTTACAAAACTTAGGTTATATATTCAAAATAAATTGAGAACTTAAATTTCCAAAAGAAATAAATTTAAATTAAAGTACTTACTTTAATTCCGTCCCACAGCTTTTCAAGCTTGCTGTCATCCGACAAGTTTGCTGTTATTCGTAAAACGCAAACATGTCATCGGACAATACGACCAATGTAGTAATCGTAGCTTTGCAGATATAAAGGTCAAAGGTCCCTGAGGAGATATAATGTTTGGATCGATATCTTGTTCAACTCTTAAGAACTGGAGACAAGACATTTCTTCAAATGCTTTCTTAGTTTTATTTAACTCAAACGTGGGGTCTCTGTCTATAACAACTCCAGTAATCTGAAAAAAAAAAAAAAAAAAAAAAACCNAAGTAGAGATAATAAAATAAACTCAAATTGTGATGAGCAATGAAACAAAAGAATAGTGGCAAAACTTACTGTTGTGAGTCCTTGACAAATATCTTTATAATCAGTTAGAAAATGGGGTTGCCTAGGCTCACAAACAGATGCCTTACGGGCGATTTCTTTACCTAATTGGACCAACAAATTATGCATGCTTGCACCACCATAGTCCATAGATATGAGAGATTTCTCCTCTAAAATGTAAAGTCTATGACGCAAATCCTTGAATCTTTCGGCAAGAAATTCTTCCACTATCTCTATATCTTTCTTGTTGAAAAAGCAAGCTATATGAAGGAATAAATCTTTATCTTCATCACATAAAGCATCATAACTGAACTTCAAAATGCTCTTAATATCTCCATTAAGGTTAGTCCTTAACCTTGATACTTCCATTGACCACCTCTCCTTGGACAATCCTCGAAAGTAGGAGCCCACAACCTTTAGTCCTAAAGGTAGTTCACCAACAAGGGATGTAATTTCACAAGCAAGTAGTTCAAAACCATCTTTAGGGGACTTTTGATCAAAAGCATACATGCAAAACATTTGAAGAGCCTCATCAGTTGACGGAAAATTCACCTTGTATATATGGTCAATCCGATGTGCCTTCAAAAGTCTGAGATCTTCTGTTGTAATAATAATCCGACTTCCACGACCAAACCATTGAACATTTTTAGCCAAGGCATCTAGTTGTGCTAACCGATCCACATCATCAAGAACGAGAAGCACTGTCCTGCGTCTCAATCGTCCTTCTGCGACTCCTAAATGAGAAACAATGATATCTTTCTGGTTGATCATCTCAGACAACATTTCTTTTTGTAGTTTCAGTTGTGCATCGTAATCATCGTACTCAACATTTCTTCTTGGATACATTCCTTTGATATTCACCATGAAAGCAGTATTTTGGAAACTGCCGGAGATTTGATTAAATAGAAACCTGGCAATTGTGGTCTTCCCAATCCCTGCCGGACCCCAAATCCCAATCATCCTCACTTCACCTAAATCTAGGCGTAACAACAGTCTCATCCTTTCCATATGAGCTCCCATCCCAATTAAATGGTTAAAATCCCGTGATGGTGCCAAATGATTAAGCTTGTTCGAAATATCAGCGGCAATATTTTCAATCATGGCTGCTTCATCAACCCTAACAAAGAGGAAGACCAATTTATATATACATCTAATATAATAAAGCACTAAGAACTCACATACAGTTCAATGCTAGAAAATACATAGTTTGATGTGTTAGAAATATTAAATCAAGAACACGAACCAGTTGCTTGAATGGTAACCTGCGATTGTCGCCACACCCTCCAAAGCTTCCCTCCATGTCTGAACCTTCTCCTTGCCTTTACCTTTACAAGTTTTCTTGAAGACTTTCCCAAAATCTCCCTTATGCTTCTTTACATCAGTTGGATCTACTTCATAGAAAATGGTAATCACAGTTTGACCCGAATCTTTCTTCATGATCTCCACCAATTCATAGAAAATGGTAATCACAGTTTGACGCGTAATTCTTGGAGAGCAAGACTACAGAAATCTTAGATTCTCTGATCGCCCATTTGAGTTCAGGACCGATGAATTCTCCTCTCTTGATCTCATTATCAATGAAAAAGTTGATTCCTTTTCTGTTGAACTCCTTAAGAACATGACTGAGAAAGGTTTGGCGTACATCTTTCCCGTGGAAGCTCGGAAAGACATCGTATTCCCAGGTTTGAGACAAAGAAGATAAAGAAGAAGAAGAAGCCATTACTACAATAGAGAGTAGATTTAAGATCTGGTGTAATAATAGAGCTATGTGGAAGTACAGACTAACAAAGAGACTTTGTATGTTTTAATGACATCGAACTTTGACTCACAAAGTTGAAATAAAGTTTATCTTTTTACAGACTTAGCTACTGTCTTGCAGGTTCCACCATTCTTGATATTTGCTTTCAGAAATTTAATGGTGGCTTTCTCATACCCCACCGTCTCTTTCAAGTCTTAATAATTGTACGAAGGAAACAACAATGAATTAAAAGCACAAGACATTTCAACCAAGTAAATAAAAGTCTCTATCAAAATCTGAATTCAGACATATATTGGTGGACTCATAGCAAAAAAGATTTCATAGACTAATCTAAGTTCTTAAACATATGGTAACATTTTATGTTTTGAATGAAGTTAAAAACAAAAAATTAAAAAAAAAAATACTAAAAAAATAAGTTCAAGAGAAGCTTATCCGCGTCTACCTCACATGCGCCGACTACATAACGGATCAGACTATGTCATGATAATGTCATGTTATGTAGCGAAAAAAATGTTACAAAATTCTTGCACCCCAAGAAATCTCATTAGCCTGTTCAATTGCTGTAAAATGAATATATGAAGGCATTTATAGTTCAAATAAAACCACAATGTGTTTTTAAATCCGTGATTTCTTTAGACTTTTTGGTAACTCTGTTCACACAGAATGATAGATATAATAGAGAAGAATTCATAACTCTGTTAATTTTCTTGTATTGTCCAAATAAAACTAGAATGCGTTTTTAAAGTCGTGTTCGGATGTTTTAATTACTTGAGATATTTTCATAACTCGGTTTCACACTGAGTCCTCTGTTTATATACTATGCGACTTCATACCAACAAGAGTCCTCTGTTTTTTCTCAAATCACAACTCTGTTGAATGTTCATAGTATGATAGACGCTCTACTAAATTAAGATTTATAACTAGTTTGCAATTTGTCACACGCAAGAAATACCATGAGTTTAGATTTATCTGATTGCATCTCAATCCTTGTTGCTGTATGAAATTTGTTCATATTGTTTATTTCTGACTAAGACGTGTGTTAGGTTTCCTTACGTTGAAGAATTTCGAAAATACATTCGTGAAGCTTCTCTAATAGATGTGATAATTTTTAATATAGAATTATGAAAATTTTGTGGCAAAAAAGAAAAGAAAAGAATTATTACATGAGAAAACCAAGTTGTCATCACTCGTCATCTTAAGGCATACACTTAGAGATACATTGCGATTACATGAGTTAAATCATACAGAACTCAACCAACACCACCTCATAGTGGTTGACTGGTAATAAGACATAAAATGATGCTCCAAGAGCTGGTTACAGATGATCTAGATACTAAAGCTAATGAAGTAAAAGAGCAAATAAGATGCAAAGGTGATTCCTTTAATTTAATGAAACCTAGAGGTTTATGATGGTTCAAGAGACAGAAAATATGGTAAGAGAAATAATTAAAGGTTGGATCTTTGATCCATTTGGTGTGCTAAGGCACTCATGGTCATAACCTATTCACTAGCAAGCACTCACCATCTAGAGTTATCATAGTGATGGTGATGCTAGAGATCATTATAGATCCATCTCAACCAAGTACTAAACACCCTAAACTCATCTCTCAATGGATAGGAATGAATAGCTCCATTGAATCTTTCTTAGGCAATATAACAAATACTTGTTGAGTATCTTGTTGAGCCTAGTCCTAGAGATTAGATTGCGCTTATCTAACTCTAGTCTTTAAATCCTAATCAATGGATAGAGCTTGATGATTTTGACCATGGACTAAGATCTAATCCTCAAAGCTCAAACCTTGCTAACTCTCAACCATTTGGTGACTATTCACACGTGGACCATATACAACAGCGTTCCTTCTCCCTCGTCCTTGTCTTTTTCTATTTAAAAAACGTTCCTTGTTTTGCGACATCCCTCTTCCTTGTCTAACAAAGGTAATTACAGTGGTCTAACAAAGAACGTTCCTTGTTTTGCGACATCCCTCTTCCTTGTCCTTCACTATTTGCGGGCCCCACTGACACGTTGCGGCCCGCGATTGGTTGCTTTTGTTTTGTTTTTTTGTTTTTTTTTAATCTAAACAAAATAAAAAATAATAATAAAAAAATTAAAAATGGGACTAAAAAATGGGACACTATTGTGTATGCTCTTAACAACTAACTATTGATGATCAAGCTAGAACTATCTCTTCAAGAATCAATAATCATGTGGACTAAGAACACACATGAAGAAGACGAAGATCTAACAAGAACACACAAAAGCTAGAGAGAAAACAACAACTTGAATTTCAAATTAAAGTTGCAAATGTATTGTTGTGAAAGAGATACATGACAAACTTAGTACTAATTGTCTTTATATAAGGACATAAAGATAAGGCTAATGTCCTTTCTTAGTGATAAGATGGAATCTTTGTGTCTTGCGCTTGGAATTTCATTTGGGCTCCTTCTTCATTCTTCATTTTGGGTTTTGACCATTTGTTGACTTTTCTGGGTTTAGACGTTGTGATGCACGTCGACGACGTAGCTTCAGAGGATGCTCTGTTTCTCACGTCGACGACGTGGATTGTCGACGTGAGACTCTGTGACTTGATTTCCAATGCTTTCCTTGCTTCATTTCTCTTAGCTTGCTCCCTTTGCTCCTCCATGCTCCTCTTAGCTTCATTTCATCCTGTATAGCACACAAACAAACCACAAGGAACACCAAAATGCAAATGCACAATCCTAAATTTCTAAATGCGATATCTAGCTAAAATGACATGAAAAGCTATCGAATGCAATGCTAAGTGATGAAATAATGCAAATAAAACATGCCTAAAATAGGTAAAATAGATGCATATCAGTCCTCATCAAGGTCTTCATAATCTTCTGCTAATTTTTATACACTTATAATTGTTGGGTCGCCACCATTTCTCCATTAACATTAATTCTCATTTTTTTTCCTTACTTTTACCCTGCCGTAACACTCCATGTTTTCGTTGATACTATCTACAACTCTATTTCACGCAGAGTATATCACATTTTTCTTTAGAAGAATAAGTCTCTACGTTTTAAGGAATTAGACTAGCTTTTTATTGATTATTTCAATTCTTTTAGCTTTTTGTAAAGTCTATTTAACGACGACCTTCTGAAATCCTTTTGAATGCAAGAGTTTTCAGCAAGCTATCTTTTAGAAACTCTGTTTTTTATTAGTTCGAAACACAAAGAAAGCAACAATGACATGATGATATATTGGTCCATGGTCATGGATATTATAAAGAGCTCTGATTTTGTAGTAGAATATCTAGTTTTTAGTTATAGGAACTATTTATAACTATCTAAGACCACTCTATATATAGATACATTAAACAAGGAGATGAGGAATAATCAAAAGAGCTTGGGGAGGTCCTTTAGAGTCGCATCGATCATCTGGTTAGAGGTTTTGATAGCATCATCGATTCTCCCAGCTTTGAGATAAGCATCAATCATTGTTTTGAAAATCGTATTCTCCATGAAACCGAAACCAACACCACCCATATCAGCAACGAGAGACTCAGCTACCGACAACATCCCGTTTTCGCAACACCTTGTGATCATGTATGGGTCACTTAAGAAGCGGTTCTTGGCTATCGCCTTGTTATAGGTCTCGATTGCCTTGCGACACTGGCCCATATCAAAACACTCGTCCACCATCATCTTAACCGTAAAAGAGCTCGATTCATTTTGATCTAACATCTCATGGTACAAACCCCAAGCATGAGTCTTTTTACCGTATTTGAGCAGGATTTTCAAAAGGGCGTCACCAGTTTCGTAATTAACCGGAAACTTGTCGGCTAACACAGACCGGTCGTAACACTCCATAGCTTCCGTCTCTTTACCTTGCTTGAACCAGTACTCCATGAATGTTGCCATGAGGAAGGCGACTCTGTTTTCGTATTTTGAACGGAAATAACCATCATCAGGTGAATGCTTAAAAAGCCGTTTGAATTCTTCCAAGACTAGATTCGCCTTGTCTATATTCCCAAGATCCAAATACCCACGAACCAGAGTGTTGTACACCACGTGGTCAGGGTGGTTGATTCTACCGATTTCCTTTGTCGACTCAAGCAAGGCTTTGGCTTCGTCTAATCGACCAGATTGGACTAACCCTTTGGTCAAGATCCTGAAAGTATCCTCGCTTGGGTAACCGAGGGCCATACCGGATTTGATGGACCGGTGGAAATCAAGGGCTTCGTCAACAAGACCTTGTTGGACAAGAGACTCGATCATGTAGTTGCAGCAGTGGTATTTTGGTTTGAGCTTATGCTGGTTGAAGAAATAATCGTAAAGATTGTACACGTACTTGTGTCTTTTATTCTGCAACATAGTGCTGATAATGTATTGGCATGTCAGCTCTGTGTCCTCCGTTTTGATCCTGCTGAAGGCCGCCAAACGAGCGTACTTCGCTGCCGTGTCTAAGTCGCTACGGGAGCCGAGGAGGTACCAGACTCTGACTTCTATCTTCGAAGCACGGCAATCTGGATTTGACATTATGTCCTCCGCTCTTCTTGCCACGGCGGTGCAGAACCGCCGACCATTGATCACCCGGCGGATCAGAGACATTATTAGCGCCGGCTAGGGTTGTCGACGAGACAGGTAACACAAAGTCTTAGTTGTGTTCAGAAAGTCAAAAAAGTTTTATTGGGTATGGGCTTAGTTCTAGGATTGGGCTAAGTTGGACTTAGTTTTGTCATAGGTTTTGGGCTGTTACTTGGTTAGTGAAATAAGAATAGATTAAGTGAGTCGAGAGCTTAGAGCTGTTTTATTCTTGGGAATTTCGTTGATAAAGGCCATGAAGTATGTTTTCTTTACAAAAAATGCCCTTTTCGAAATGGTCTTTCAGAGGGAGGTCGAAACCTCATTTTTGGGTATGCTTGAAAGACAAATTTGCCCTCCACTACTAG
>OVBW01003437.1:0-10204 GCA_900406355.1 Erysimum pusillum
AGACAGTCTGACGAACGGGTGTCGATCGACACCCGACCAACCGTGTCGATTGACACTGCTCGCGACTGGTGTCGATCAACACACTTCCACTCGTGTCGATCGACACTTGCCCGACTGGTGTCGAGCGACACCNTAGTGGTGTCGATCGACACACTAAACCAAAACCGGTTCACGGGCGTTACAAGTTTAGGCATCATGCCTATGAGAACTCCAAGCTCTACAAGGAACGCACCAAAGCTTACCACGATAAGCACATCATTGAACGCCACTTTGAGCCTAATGACCAGGTACTCCTGTATAACTCTCGTTTATAATTATTTCCTGGTAAATTGCGTTCACGTTGGTCAGGTCCGTTCACAATCAAAGTGGTAAGGCGCTCTGGCGCTGTTGTCTTGTTGGGGCCAGATGGAACAACTTTCACGGTTAATGGCCAACGGGTTAAGCATTATTTTGCACCTGCTGCTAATCTGAAGGTGGGGACATCAACCTTACCATTCCACCCTCCGTCTGATCATCGCCATAGTCAAGCTAGTGACTGAAAAGAAGCGATTAGTGGGAGGCAACCCACTGCTTAGGCAGGAAATTCATGTGTGAAAACTTCAACCAACTCAACAAATTCTGCAGAAATTTTGCCTCAGCCACTATCTGATCTCAGACAGTGTGTCGATCGACACACTGAATCCGCGTCGATCGACACCACACGGGGTAACTGGTTCTAACTTAGCAAAAATTTCCATCAATTTCAATTCAAGTTATTTTCTAATTTCTCTCCAAACCTAAGACTTTTTACCACTGGGGACAGTGTTTCTCAAGTCTAGGGGAAGAACATACTGATGTATTTTTCTTTGTTTTGGTTTTTGATTTCTTACTAACCATCTATATCTAACCATTTGAGTCTTTTTGTTTTATTGAGTCAAAATTTGTTGAAAACTATGACCCTTTTCTTTAGTGTTTTGCCTGGTTGATTAATGCTACAGATTAAGTCTGATTCTGACTAATGAAAAATCCAAAGATTGAGCGGTGAACCGGAGGCAACCAATATCCCACCAGGATCCACTAAGGCCTGAGCCACCATACTCTTCCTTTCACCTCATTGATGTGGTTAGTGTTTCTAAGAGCTTGACTTTTTGTTCATACCTGATTGCTTACGTTGAAAACAATGGTACCCCTTTCCCCTGAATTAAAATCCTAGCACTCATTCTAAAAAAAAAAAAAAAATGAATGAAAGTTGAGATGATTTCCTGCGAGTTAGAGGGTAGATGCGAATCTATGATCCCATTATTCTGCTTTTGTCTGGAAAGATCACTTTTGTTTTTAAGAATCTTGTTGAAGTGAACTAAGGGATGCATGGTTACCCCTTTGCATACTTTGGACCTCATGGAAACTTGGTCTTCTAAAGAAAGAAAGAAAAAAAAAATTATGAGTGTGCAAGCAGATAAGTCTGGGGGAGAGTAAGGTTATTCGGCGTTTGATATGTTGCTTTATTCATGGTAGAGTACAGTGAATGAGTCTAGAGGGTTCTGGTACATTGGCTACATTGATTGAAACCTAGGCAATGAAGGCTTTCCTGATGAATGTGTGGAGAATTTTGGAAATCTCTTGGTTTCATTTCGATTTCTGCAGAGAACTACATGGTGGTTGGTTTTGACTTGTTTGTTAGGCATATGGATTTGGTTCGAATGACTAAGGCAATGCATTAAAGGCAAAGGAGAGTTTTCGTGTTTTCAAACCTCTTTCTACAGGTTTAGTTTCTGTTTTGCTTGAGGGCAAGCAAAAGCTAAGTCTGGGGGAGTTGATATAGTCCATATTTTACCCTCCATCTAAATGTTTTAGGACTAGTTTTTAGAGTCTTTCTAGTGTTTTTGTAGTGTTTTACTATGTAAACAGGTCAATGTACGTTAGGAGCTTGCTTGGAACAAAAGGAACAAAAAGGGATCGAATTGGAGCTTATTTGAAGAAATGAAGATCAATGCAGATTTGCAGCTTTCTCTGTCTGGTAATACGACGAGTGTCGATCGACACAGCTTATGGCTGTCGATCGACAGGTGACCCGAAGACAGAAGCTGTTCGAGTTTCAAGCCCAATTCGTTTCCTATACAGTTTTGGATTCCTAAGACCGACTTAAAGAAGCCCAAGACATCCAGAGACTTGTATATATAGTGCTTTTCGTCCTTGTAATTAGACATCCAAGTTTTCTTACCCTAAGTTTACTTGAGACTTTTAGAGAGAGAGATATTGAGAGTTTGTGTTCTAGGTTTTGAGAAGAGAGCTTTGGGGAGATCTTTCTGTTCATGATTCTTCAAGTCATGATTGTGAACCCCTGTTATTTCTTTCTCTTATCTTATAATATGATGTCTTTCTTTATCTTTTGTGTTATTGCTTTGATTATGTCTGAGTAATTCACTTGTTAGATTTAGGGTTTCTCATAAGGGTTTGATGGTTTGATTGAATGGACTTGATTAGTTAAGGATTCTCTATCTTGTTAGTTCTTCACCATAAGATTGTTCTTAATGCTTATTCTAGATTGATCACCTGGAATTTGAAATTAGGTTGTTAGTCACCGCGAGAGTGGGATTGAATTCCTGAACCTATCTTAGGCGAGCAACACTCCTATTCACAAAGAGATTTGGTTTAGGGTCTTGTGAACATATCGAACCTGACATTAATGCTGATTTAGATTCTAAGATTTCACAGCGAGAGTTGGTTATCTGTTTCTAGGTTTAGGAGTATTCACAGCGAGAGTTGGTTTACTTATTTTTATGTTTGAGTTCTAGAACTTTGATTAATTATCCTGAGTAATCATTCTATTTATCATTCCTGATTTCCTGAGAATTCCCTGAGTCTAACGCTTTCTCTAATTGTTTACAACTTCGATTTAATATTCTGCAATTGTTTTCTTTATTTTACAATCTATTTGGTAGCATAATTTGATAATTGACAACCTATTGTGTACGAAGTCCCTGTGGATTCGACCCCTAAGTACTATAGTGATCTCTTAATTTGAGAGAGTAGCTCTAGGGATAATTTGAGCATATCAACCACCTCAGTGTCGATCGACACTGCTCGCGACTGGTGTCGATCGACACACCCTCCTTGTGTCGATCGACACATGGCCCGATCTGTGTCGAACGACACCGATCACGAAGGCACGTTTTTGCAGCAACTTCAACATCGCGAATCTCCTTCTCTAGTGCCTTAATTCGCACGAGTGACTCAGACACAGGCCACACAGGGACCCAAAAAGGCAATCACGACCAAGCAAACACAAAAACAGTCAATCAATCACTGAATCAACACATAAACAAAGCAAACCAGGAATCTAACGCTCAGATAAGCCCTCAGTCATGCACTCACCTCTGAGACAGGACGATTTTAAACGAAAATAAGGAGAAGAACGACCCCTACAACCTCCTCCACGCACCACCAAACTTAGATCTCCCTTTCCACAGGAAAATCTCTCAGGAAACGGCTTTGTGACTCACAGAACTTTTCTCTCTGATTTTTCTTCTCAAGAAAACGACAAAGTGGCTCACCTCAAAACCCTAGGTCGAGTTTCTGATCTTTAATTACGAGTCCCTTAGGGTTTTCCCCTTTAAAACCCACCAAATCGCGCAATTAAAAGCCCAAAGCCCTAATTGCCGAATTTGCTAGTGTCGATCGACACACCCTTAGTGGTGTGGATCGACACTCCTAAACCAAAACCGGTTCACGGGCGTTACACAATACCTATTATGTACCTAGAGTCTCTATGGTTCGACCCCTAAATACTGCAATTGATCTCTTAATTTGAAATAGTAATTTATAAATAATTGAATTTGATCCCCTATAACTAACCTTTTTCTCGCAAGTGGCAACCTCAAAAGTTGTCTCCGAGATTTTATGGATTTGTCCACTTATCTTTGGTGTCTGTATGTTGCATCTCTAGATGCTTTTAATCTTATTGTTGATATTTCTAATCATGTAGAACTTATGTTTGTATTCTATTGAATATGAATGAAATCAAAAGCTATTGCTCAAAAAAATAAATAATAATTGAATTATACTAATATTTTCACTATTCAATAATTTTGATATTCAATTAATTAACTGACTCTTCCCTGTTAAATATATTACAATGATCCAAACAAGTAATTTCATTTAATGTTACTTAAAAGGTTTTGAAGAACAAATTTCAGAAAAAGTGACATAACTCAGTAAAAGAAAAAGAAAACAAAAGAACATCAATAATAAAAACATAGAAAGGAACACAACTTTTGCCCAAAAAAAAAAAAAGAGAGAAAGGAACACAACAATTTCGAATTCGAATTACATAAAAATTGAGACCTCGAGCTGAGATCACTTCAAACTAGATAAATGCTACATCCTCTCTCGTTATAACCTCGCAAGTCTTCGCAAGAATAACATATATATTAGTGATACCTCTATCGATATGACTTTCACGTAAGCTCATATGTCTTCCTTACAAAGGCCTAGTATGTCGTCCTCTTGCCCGGCCGCACAGACGCGAGTTCTTTGGGATAGGGTACTCATCTCTCAAAGATGTCGATGTAGTGAAGACACGCAAGTAAAGCTGTTGTCCCAAGTACTGTCTTGCCCAAAACTCTGATCTTAGGTTCCACATTCCTACGTTGTCCAACGCAATGTAAATGGCTGTCCATGATTTTGGGTACACCTGAATATTTAGATTATGTTTATAATTAGAACAAGAAAAAAAAACAATGTGTTAGATTCATATAGACGAGGGAAAAAGAATGCCTCACTTGGACAGTGGAACGTGAAACTGCATCACGTAGATTATAACCATTTCTGCTCCCTGTCTTCCACTGTCCACCATCCATCCTTCATTTGATCAAATAATAACACACTTTGTTAAACTTAAAGGCAACTTAGAAAATATCATATGAAGAGTGTGAAAAAAAAAAACATACCCGACAACCCAAAAGGAATAACCATTGAGATGGTAACTTTGGACGATATCTTCTTTGTTCTCGAATACAATCTCGATAAAGGTTCGATAGTCGACTTGCAAAACTGAGGTGTCAAGATATAAACCACCACCTGTGGGTTTGTCCGAGATACTGTTGATCTTATAGACACCGCTTATCTTGAAGAAGTCGGCCAGTTTTAGAGGGGTGTCAGCTGGCATAAATGACACACTATTGACACCGTATCTTTGCTTCCCATTTATCTGTCCGGCTGAACTACCGAACACAATAGTCCTTATAAGCGGTATTAGCCCATAATGGTATGAGCCTTGCGGGTTTGGTCTTGGTCCACTCGCTGTCAGGTTGGTTCTACGAAGAAAAAAAAACATATACCAAATTCGTAACTTTATTTTACATTTTTCAGTTCCACATGGAGCGTAAAACTCTTAGCCGCCTATGCAAGAAAGAGTACCTGATTGCACGTGCTTGGTTCAAGGACCAATCGACCTGAATGGTGGGACCACCAGGAATTGGACCAGAAGCTGGGGTAGACGAGCCACTGTAGCGAAGAACTCCGGTTGTTGTTATGATTTTATTCGTGAACCGAGACGAAACAACCACGTAGTAGTCACGAGGAGATTGGTCAGCAGTAATGAGAACGGAGTAAGACTGGCCAACGTGAACGTCGAGTGAGGAAAACATGGTTTGAAGTGTGTGTGTCCCTTCAACTTCCACAAGCTTCATCCTGTGATTTTGGATTCTGAAGTTTAGAGAATCTTGTAATCCAACGTTTGATATCCTCAGTCGGTATGTTTTTCCTATTACATTGACAAAGAAAGTGACAGAAATTTCTAATAAAAATATGGTAAACGAGCAAAATGTAGGAAATAGACAAAGATCATCAAATGCTAACATACCTTGTTCAACGTTTAAGGTAGCACCGTTGCTTCGGCCATTGATAAGAATACCGTCAGGCGAAGGTAACTTCCTTCCTCTGTCAAGACGTGACTTCAAATCCTGAACAAACATTAAAAAGTATTAAATATAAGAAATTTCATATTTATCCCTTGATCATTTTAATAGCGTTAGTATGAGATTGAAAAAAATGTATACTAGGTTTAGGATCATTTTTTTACCGTGTGATTAGATTTGTACCAATCTCCGATGAGGACAGTGTAATCTCCTGCAGGGTCAGCGAACGGAACTGGAATCCCGGGACGGCTAAGGATTCTAATGCCTCCGAACCCACCAGCCGCCTTGTGAAAGGCAAGGGATGGGAAGTAATAGAAACTTCCAATTTGGTCTTTCACTTGCAAAATGTATGTGTAGTTGCTTCTCGGTGGAATTGGACACGTGGTTCCGGACATTCCATCTACATAAGAGTTTCTTCTGTTTTGTATCCCGTTCCTGTCCATACATTTTTTTTTTCACTATTATAATAAAAAGAATAGCATACATAAATAATCACATAACAAAATTCGTTAAGAATTACTATGGTAAAACTTTAGAAATCTATAAGTTAAACTATAAAGCATTTGCATTGAATAATCATCAGTCCCTTTGTGACCTTTCTGGTTGGGTTATGAAAAATGTCATGAAGATGGCCTAGTTAGTGGATGTGAGTGGGGCCCTTGTAAAAGACAACGTAAATTCGACGACATCGCCAACATGGTTCACCGAAAGGGGTGGTCCGGTGGAAGACAGCTAGTACATTATGGAGATACGTGTCTAAATGTGGAGACCATATATTCCATCATATTATTATGTTATCTTTGTTGTGGATCATATAATCATACTATTATCAAAACAACACATATACATATAACACAGTAATATGTACTAGTATCATTATTATTTTGTCACTATTTGTGTTAAAGTAGAATGCATATTATTGAAAAAAAGTGATTGCCACCGATAAATAGCAAAACCCAGTCCCACGATTAGTTATCTTTGATTAGTCTTTCTTAGGAAACTGTTTTTATACTCCTACTAGATTTTCTATTCATTGTTTACAGACGTATGTCATAAGTCATTATGGACCATTTCCAGTTGCCGGCTTGCCGCAAGTCTACATTTATAACATTCACATGCTTTGCTTTCGTAATAGTACGCATTTCCACCAATATTGTCCAAATTCAGACACTTTTTTTTTTTTTTTTGTAAACGTCACTATTAAATAAATTTTAGGAATTTTTGTTTTTTTAATCAGCCTTTAATTTTTCCATGTCAACTCAACGCGCATACCCATATCTATTTTAATTTTTCATGAATAGTCCACCCGTGATTTGACAAGTTAAATATAAATTCTAAACATTGACCTATCATTAGACAGATCTAAATATTGAGTCGGAATATTTAGTAATTTTTAACAAAACAAAACTTTTCTTTTGGTTTAGGTTTTCCAAAATAAACTCATTTGACCAAAAAAAAAAAACAGCGCACACTCAAAAAGAAGAAAACAAGGCCCAAAATTATTCATAGAGATTTTTTTATTTTTTGTTGTTACCATAAGTTCCATATATAATCTTCAACTTCAAGGTGGAAAAGGAATATACAAACTTCTACAAGTCAGAACCACAGAAGGCAAAGAGGACAAAGTAGTAGTTCCAAATAACGGAAATAGAGATGTTACCATGAGATTAAGAAAGGCTCGTCTAAGCTGTTGTGTACGTTAATGATGAGATTGTCGTTTGTCACACTGTGAATGTCCGGTCCCGGAAATTGCCCATTAATCAATATTCCCTATTTTTTTTCATACCAATAAATAAATAAATAAACAATTAGGATCATCGATTAATTCAATTCACCGGATCTAACCTTCATTGTCACAATATAAAAAGCAATATAGTAACTTTCCTTCATTAAAAATTGATGTGCACGTTAAATCCAATCATTACACAAATGATACACTTATATGAACAAAAAGCTATCGAATATATAACTTTTTTTCCGGAAAAGTAAGAAAGTAATATGCAGTCGGTACGTAAAGAGATTAAATCGTTTTTTTTTTTGGTTAAACAGTTTTTGAATTAAAAAGAGTTAACAACTTGAAATGGAATGAGGTTGGAGTAGAGAAAATGAAAACCTGCTGACGAACACCGAGTGGGTAAATGTCGCCGTATGTTACATTCCAGTCATAGAATCGGTATGGACTCTCGGCGGTGACTGCGGCGAAGAATGATAGGCAGAGCAATAGGGCGGTGCCTCCGGATCTGCCCACCGCCATCATTTTTAATGGACGACGGTGTTTCTTATGGAGAGAGAGAGAGAAAAAGAGAGAGGGAGCGGAGAACGAGGGAGAGGGAGAACGCGAGAGTGAGGAAGAGAGAGAGAGAGTGAGTGATATGAGTGCACACTTAGTTGTATAAATTTAAGTGCGTCGATGGAAGAGTTCATAAACTTGGCCCAACGAAAAAAAGTATAAATATTTGAAATATATTGGAATACCTGAGTATATTGATACACAAGTAAAAAACGGTGAATTTACTGCGTTGACTTAGAACATGAAGAAGAATTAAATTCTTATACTTCAAGAAAATAAACTAATTATTCTTCGTAAAACATCATTGACCCTATTACAACCATGGTTCAGAATTTTATTATCTAATTTTTTGTTCCTGATAATTAGGAGTAGTATTTCTATATTTATTTAACAGTTTGTTATACTGTTCTACGTGTTTTCTTCATTTGGATATTACTTCTTTTTTCATCTGATAATTAGTGTGCAAGTTGAGTAGGAAAGTGGTTTAAACTTAATGTCAAAAAAAAATAAAAGTGGTTTAAACTTTAAATATCAAATTAAATTGATCAATGCTATTCATAATACCCATGGACTGTTGTCAACATTTAATCACCGAAAAAAAATTAAAAAGTGTATTGTTGGGATAATTTATTAATCAAACGAAAATTTTTAGTTACTGCTATCAGCCTATCACTTATCGTTTTTTAGTTTTTTACAGTTTTAACTATGTATATTTTTTTGCCAAAAAAAAAAAAAAAACTATGTATATTTCTGACCAAAAAATATGTACGTATTTTTTTTTCTTACTGTTAAAAGTTTCTTTTCTTTTTTTCCCTCTAATTAAGAACTATAAAAGTTTTCTTAGAGGTTAATTTATATTGCAAATCTAATCCAAAGCAAAACANTTTATTTCTTACTGTTAAAAGTTTCTTTTCTTTTTTTCCCTCTAATTAAGAACTATAAAGTTTTCTTAGAGGTTAATTTATATTGCAAATCTAATCCAAAGCAAAACATGTTTATTTTAAGAAAAAAGTTAGTGTCGGTGGAAATTGGTGAGGCTCCGGGTGGATCTGTTTCCCATGTGGTTTCGTTGGCTGCTTTTATTTTCTTCATTTTGGGCTTGTTTTGTTTTGACGTCCTCGTGTTACTTGATCTAAAATATTCTACATGTTAAGTCAGACCAGAAAAAAAAATCTTTTATTATTCTGTGAATTTTTTTTTATAAATATTGATAGCATTACTTGCTAGTCGGTGGATTTAAATGTTTTGATGAGTCTCGTGAATTTGTGCATGTGCTTCGCTACATAGGCTTTTTTTTTTCTTTGCTATAGGTTGAAAAAACTTATTTGCATTGTTACTAAAATAACAGTGGCTAAATTCCACTACGTTAAGGGTCGGTACATATTGTATTCGAATCCATTTGATAAGAAGAGCATTTATTCGGAATGAAAACTGTCTAGGCAAATAATACTTACATGTATTCGCATATTCGAACCATATACAAAACATCTAAAAGATATTAAAAAATAAAAATAATACTAAATTAAAATATCAAAATTATTGGGAGGAATTAAAAAAAATTCTACTATTACAATAGTACTTTTCAAAAATTACCCTAAATGACGTTCATTTTAAATTATGTCCATTTTACAAGTTTTTATAAAGATTATAAAAGGTTTTAAAAAATAACTATAAAATCCAATTTTTATTCTTTTACACGGTTTTAAATGGATTTTAAAGATTTTAAGTTTATTAATAAAGATAATCTGGAGGGACACCACAGATATTAATTGGCCTTTTTAAAAAACAGGTATTTTTATAAATATATTTGGTAGGAGGGATTATTGAAAAAAGATACTATAAAATGGATATTTCTCACAAATTTCCAATCAACTAAGAAGGAACAAATTTTTCATACAAAAGAAAATAATATTATTTTAATAAATATATTAAAATATTTACATTCACAAGGATACTAGGTAAGATACCGTGACAAAGATGGGTATATTTAATGCTGTTTAATTTTATAAATAGTAAT
>OVBW01003439.1:0-10203 GCA_900406355.1 Erysimum pusillum
AAAATTTCACGGTCCCAACATTATTAATTTATAGAGGTTTTACTGTATATGATGACAAAAAAAACAAAATAATCGTCAACGACATACTATATCCGATCTCCATATATAAGAATATTAAAGCTGGAACTCAAGAAGACGTTGATAAAACGATTAGTATTAAGTTAACTGAAAACTTTGAAAAAAACTAGACTAGCTTGGAAATAAGCACGGAGTAATATTATATAGTAGAACAAACTATTCACCATAAAAAAAATGAATTATTTAGTTAACATGTTTTAAAAACGAGACTTTTGAAATAAGCAAAGAGTATTATTTTACTACTAGAACAAAGCATGAAGAACAAGTGGATGGTAAGCAGAAAGTGAATAGAAACATGGCTTCTTGCATGTCTCTACAGAAGCTTACACTCACACTCGTCTTTTCCTCCTCATGCACCCGGTTGCTTATATAAATGTATTATATACAACACAAAAGATATAACACAAGAAAGATTTAGTTAAAAAGAATTTGAAATCAATCATGACAAGGGCATGGTTAGTGATGCTGCTGATATGCACTGTGGTGGTGTTCGAACGTGCAACGCTCTCATGTGCTCAACGTTACGGGGGATGCTCTTATTGTTTAGGTAATCCAAAATGTTTCCGTGAATGCCGTGCTCGACTGCCTAATTCGAGTCCACAAAAAGCTGATGATTGGAAGGACATGGCATGCTCTTATTGTTTCGGTAATCCACGATGTCTCCGTGAGTGCCGTGCTACACTGCCTTGGTCGAGTCCACAAAAAGCTGATGATTGGAAGGACATTGCCTGCTCTTATTGTTTAGGTAATCCATATTGTCTCCGTGAGTGCCGTGCAACACTGCCTAATTGGTCGAGTCCACAAAAAGCTTATGATGGGGAAGACATAGCTTAATGTGTGTCATATAAGCGTAATGTTTCTAAAAATAAAACAAGCTAGCATATGTATGTGTAATAAATAAAAAGCAAGACTTTAATCGTTTTTAATGTTTGACTCTCTCCATTTTATAACTGTTGCAACTCGCAATATACATATATATATATATATATATATATGTAGGTTTTATGAAACAAATACCGCATAACTTACATATATCTAAGTATACGTGGGTGAAATATCTTCTATTTTCATCCTAGATTTCTATGATTTACTGACAAAAAAAATTCATAGTCGAGTAAAGTAATGTCTATTTATTGATAGATATCATTCTCCATGCTCAACTCGCTATAACGAAAATCAGACTGGGGAATCAAATCATGTTAATTAAGGAAAACAAAAAAAATTATATTGGTTGTACAGAAATTAAAGATACTTGCATGCCTCAAGTTCGATGCAAGGATCAATTGTATTAGATCTCTTTTTGTTTGTTTCTTGTGTTGGATTTGACACGAGGATGTACAAGTTGATGCATGGTAAGAGAATCTTAATTAACAGTTAGAATCTTGCATGTCTATAATATGTGAGACGTCGTGCAATAAATTCTTCAAGAGCGAACATGACATTTCCCGGATCAAAGATTTTAACCTTTTTTTTTTTTTTTTTCCTTTTTCTTTTTGTCTATATGTATGTGTTGTTGTATATGCCTATATGGTGTTTCTCTGTTAGACATTCTTGTAATATTCTCAAGACTGCGAGACATGCTGGAGTATTCTTCACATGTTTTTTCTACGTAAGAAATAGAATCGCTCTTGAGATTACTAATAAAATGTTTTGGGTGTAAGGATCAATTCGAATATTAACATTTTACTTTAATTTGAAATCGACTTCCTTAATCACAGCTCATGGAAGAAAATCTTGCACAAAGCAAGTTGATTTTTAGTTATATAAATTGAAGAAACCACAGAGAGAAATTCTGTTTTCTTTTGATATAGATTAAAGAGATAAAGTTTTGACAAAAAAAAAAAAAAAAGATTAAAGAGATAAAGACAATCACATGCATTTTCTACAACACATAGAATCAAAGCAAAAACCCAATTGGAAAAAAATATCTACAATCCCACCACTACAAGAAAAGAAGTGATTTAATTTCTTACGTACCGCAAATATTGTAGGAAAACGGTAGGAAACAAAAACGTTTTTCACCGATTTCCTACGAATAGTTTTCGTATAAAATCTTTCGTGAGAAATTTTATTTAGTAGAAAAATCGTAAGAAATTTCTTGTAGTGCACTAATTTTTGCGTATAAATATTCTTGTAAACAAGAGATGAAATGGTAATGACAAGATAGGTGTTTTAAAGGTCGGTGATGGTTAAACTCATGGAGTCTTGAATAAAGGAAGAGCATAGTGAGTGAAGCTCAATGTACTAGTGGGATTCATAAATACACGTATACTCATACATGTTATTCATAAATTAATTTTTACGAAACAAATACGTCGTTGCATTCTTGATAGATAACGTATATATATATATATATATATATATATACGATCATACTTGTAATTTGATATCTTCAAGAACTTATAAAGTATTGTCTAGGTTCGTTTGCCTTAAACTAATGTACTTGATATGGTAGGTTTCACCTAGGTGGATGGAAGGGGTGGCACGTGATCCATATAGATTTTAAAAAGTTTCTAATTAGCAATTATGCATATTTGTTTTATTAGTTCATTTGGTTAATTGTGCCCCACGTTGGCATTAGAAGCCACCCGTTCGAAAACTTGCTACTCTTAAAACTTTAATGGAAAAGAAAACACAAAAATATCATTCTATGGAAAAGAGGGCGTTCGGATTTTCGGATCGGATCGGATCGGATATTTCGGATTTCGGATTTTTCGGATAGGAGAATTTAATATCCGTTCGGATTTTATGATTATTCGGATCGGATTCGGATCGGATTTTTTCGGATTCGGATAATCCGGATAGGATAATTCATTATCCGTTCGGACTTTTATGACCATTTAGATCGGATTCGGTTCGAATATTTTCGGATTCGGACCGGATTTTTGGGAAAAAAATTCTAAAAATTCCATTTATTTTTTTAAAAATTGGTTATATTTTGGAAAAATTGTATAGTTTTAACAAATATAACTTAAAATTTTCATATATTTAGGTTATTTCAAATATGTTTTGTTATTTGCTATTTTTTAATATAAAATTATAATTATTATTTTTGAATATCTATTTTTTTTTGGGTTTTCGGATAAACCATTCGGATTTCGGATCGGATCGGATTCGGATCGGATTATTCGGATGGGAGAATTCATTATCCGTTCGGATTTTAAGACTATTCAATTCGGATTCGGATTCGGATTTTTCGGATCGGATCGGATCGGATTTTCGGATTTTGGATTTTATGCCCAGGGCTTTCATCCTCCATGAGAATGTATCATATCATTCTATGGAAAAGAAAACACAAAATCTCTTTTGTTGGAAATGTAGATAGGACAAGCTAACATGACGCAGAGAACAAGTGGATGGTAAGTATGAGATGACACCGACAGCTATTAGGTCACCGATTGACTCTAGAATGTTATGTATCTTGTATAAATATATACCATATTATGTATTCATGACCTCATGGCCATATTGTGATGTTCATAGCCTATTTGCAAAGTTTGCAAAAAAGGACAGGTACCATACGTATGTAAATGCATTGTATATCTTATAATAGATCCCATTCTTTTAACCTTTCCGTGGAGTCGATAACTATTCATAGCTATTACCGAGTCCAACAGTTTCTTGAAACCCCATTATCTTATCCCACAGTGACGAAACAATAATTGAAACCCCTTTGCCTAATCTTATATAGTTACCATGTGATTCTTTTCTTAGATGAACATTTACATAGGAATCTACTTAATTAGTCCATAGAAACCACCACGTAACTTCTTTGATTCATTCCGGTGTTGGTTTTTGACAGGTAAAAGATATATCGTATCATTTTGTACGTAATAATAAGAGGGAATGTTCATAGGCTTATGCCAAAAGAGCTGAGAATACTTAAGTATCTACTATCGACAGAGGATCCGCAAGAGCATATGAGTGCTCTACAAGACTTTTTACCCCCGGGAGCTCGAAGGGACTGATGTAGACTACTTATACGCGTAAGGACGACAAAACTAGATCGGGTTATATTATGTACATGAATGTAGGTATGGAACCTCAAGATGTGTATATGTGTGTGTACAATGTAGGACGCCTAAGCATTTGCAGAGCTTGATAAAGACGGTATCATTTCAGCAGAGAAGGAAGTCTAGTGAAGGAAGCAAAGGACCTTGTTGAGCTAATAGCCAAAATGGAATAACTCAAGAAGCTTGTTGAAACGAAGTACAATAAAAGATTTTACAGATCCTAATCTCTCTTTTTTGTTTAAAAAAAAGTATAAAAAAAAAATTGTATGTGTTATTGTGTTTGACATTCCTCAAGCTTCAGACTAGACTATATATAGAGACATTGTGCAGAAATAAAATCTCTACTGAGATTAGTATTCAATTAAATGGAAATAAAACTAATACTAAAATTTTAGTATTTTATTTCGAAATGTTCATTAGTCACAGCTCCAATGCAAAAAGCACATTGTTTTTGTTTTTTAGTTAAAGTGAAAAAAAAAAAAAAAAAAAAAAAAAAAAAAAAAAAANAAAAAAAAAGAGTATGAATTGAAGAAACAAGAAAAATTCTGTTTTTTTTTTTCCTTTCAATTTTTTTTTATATAAAAACAGACAAGGGCAATCACATGTTACCAAAAGCATAAAAACAAAGCAAAACCAAATGGGAAAAAAACACACACACACTAAAATATCATATAAACCAAAATCAAAAACATTGTTGTAAACAAGAGAGGAAGCTGTAGAAGCATGAAGAACAAGTGGATGGTAAGCAGAAAGTGAATAGAAACATGGCTTCATGCATGTCTCTATAGAAGCTTAGACTCACACTCGTCTTCTCCTTCTCATGCACCCGAGTGCATATATAAATGTATTATATACAACATAAAGATATAACACGTACAAGAAAGATTTAGTTAAAAAGAATTTGAAATCAATCATGACAAGGGCATGGTTAGTGATGCTGCTGATATGCACTGTGGTGGTGTTCGAACTTGCAACACTCTCAAGTGCTAATAATGATTGGAAAGATGTAGCTTGCTGGCCTACGTGCACTATAGCCCCTCCAGAACATCGACAAGACTGTATGGCTTCGTGTCGTCGGTTCCTTCCTGGGATGACTCCACAAGAAGCTAATGATTGGAAAGACGTAGTATGTAGTTGGTGTTCTACTACCTTCAATCCTCGAGAATGTTTTAATAGCTGTCGTCGTTCGCTGCCTGGGTTGAATCTTGATTAAGAAACAGAATCTTTAAGAGATTTTGTCATGTAAGCTTAATGTTTCTAAAAATAAAACAAGCTAGCATGGGTACATGTATGTGTAACAAATAAAAGCAAGACTTTAACCGTTTGCAAAACGACTAATAAGACTATTGTGTGTGTGAATGAATTCATCTTATAGTATTAAAGAAAATGAAGAAAGAAAGAAAGAATAAAGAAGAGAAAGATATTTGCCTCAAGTTCGATTCAAAAATCATTAATTGTTTTTTTTTTTTGACAAGAAAAGATCATTAATTGTTTTTTTTCCTTGTGTTAGAATTGACACGAGGATGTGTACAAGTGGATGTCTATAATTAACCAGATAGAATCTTGCATGTCTATATATAATATGTGAGAGACATCGTGCAGTAAATCTTCAAGAGACCAGACCATGACACCCCGATCAAAGATTTTAACATAATTTTTTTTTGTCTATATGTATGTGTTGTTGTATATGGTGTTTCTCTGTTTGACATTCTTGTAGTATATATTCTCAAGAATGAGAGACATGTTGTTAAGTCCCTTACCAA
This sequence comes from Erysimum pusillum, assembly GCA_900406355.1. Taxonomy (NCBI): domain Eukaryota; kingdom Viridiplantae; phylum Streptophyta; class Magnoliopsida; order Brassicales; family Brassicaceae; genus Erysimum; species Erysimum pusillum. The sequence goes on from OVBW01003439.1 coordinate 5,855, forward strand.
AAAAAAGAGACATGTTGTTAAGTTTGGGCTAATCTTGGGCTTCCAGCTAAAAACCAATTGGCAATTAGTGGATTGACCCTAACCCTTTATATATTAGTATTAGTCCCTTCAAACTTCCGATGTGGGACTTGGATTGTATCTTCAACAATCTCCCCTTCAATCCAAGGACCACGCCTCCTCGATAAGCCCATTTCTCGGGCCCCCATTACTCGGGTTTGAGGTATGTCTGTATCCACTTTTTCTTAAGTCCACCAGACTTTAAACCTTGGGCTCTGATACCATGTTAAGTTTGGGCTAATCTTGGGCTTCCAGCTAAAAACCAATTGGCAATTAGTGGATTGACCCTAACCCTTTATATATTAGTATTAGTTCCTTCAAACTTCCGATGTAGGACTTGGATTGTATCTTCAACACATGTTGGAATATTATTCTCATGCTTTTCTACGAAAGAAATATAGATTAATCACTGTTGCGATTACTAATGAATAAAATATTTTGGGTGTAAGGATCAAATCGAATATTAAATTCGAAACTTACTCCATGCATCCTAAGTCCTAACGAAGCTAATGATTGCATTTGGCCTCTGGTTTTTTGCTAGACTTTGCATATCCCTCACGGTGAATAATGTTTCAGTACACACTACAAAGAAAATGAAGATATTGTGACCAAATTTTGTGTCAAAATGATTTGTCACAATATTGTAACCATTTATTGACTAATTTATGACCAAACATTAAGTTACAAAATAGTTTTTATTTGGTCATAATATACTTACAATAAATAGGTAACAAAATAATGTCACAAATAGTGACCAATTTTTGTGTCTAAATAAGCCGTCACAATATTATGACGATTTATCGACTAACTTGTAACCAAACAATTACGTTACAATTTGGTTACCATTTGGTCATAATATATTGACGGATTAGTGACAAACAGTTTGACGGATTATGTGACTAAATCTCGTCACTAATATTTATTTATTTACAAAAATATACTGTATATATAGTTTTTTAATTTTAAATTAATATGTTGTGAAGTAAGGTAGTGATACTTGTTCAAAACCTTTTTTGGTATAAATTTGTCTTTAACATAAAAATTGTCATTAGATTTTATCCTCCTTAATCTTCTGCGAGTTTGGTATGCTTTATTTATTTTTCGTTTATTTTATTTTGAAAACATAATTATGAGATTTCTAGTTGAGATTTCCGAGGATTCTAACTAATTCGTTTACATGCCCGAATTCTAAGAAAATATATTTAACATTCATTTGGGCGAAAAACACTCGGAAAAACATTAAGTTGTTCTAATGGTGTTTGAATGTTCCTCTTACTTCTGTGTTTGCCGTCCCTGAGATAGATGGGGCCACAAGCAATATAGAAAATAGGGGCTTTTACTTTGCAATATAAAACCAAAATTTAATGTATCTCGTTCATAAATAAACAAAATCTTAGAGTAAAAAATTATTATTATTATTTTTTTTTTTTCCAACCAAACAATAATTAAAAGGACACTCCTAGATTGGTTGCCCAAACAGGAGGAATGTTGTTTACAAAGGAAATATCAGATAAAAGAGATCTAGAAGATCGAGCTAAGCAGTCTGCCTGTAAATTATCAGATCGAGGAATTCGAATGAGCGAGAAGGTTGACAAACAATCTCGGAGCAGTCCGAATTCGTCAAGGAGGGTGGAGAACGCTGGCCACTCCTCGGGGGACGACACCATTGACACCAATTCCGCGCAGTCGGTTTCAAACACCTGACAGTCGATTCTTCTCAAGATGATACATTCCATAGCCCAGATCAAAGCTTCCAGCTCTGAATGAAGGGGAGTAAAAAATTATTTTAGTTAATTTAAATTGGGATTTTGACCAATGACATTTTTTTATTAGTTGGGATATAGGGGGGGGATATATAACTTAAATTCAATTTATTTATATATTTTTTAAATGTTTTTTTTCTTCTATTTGATGTACTAACACCAACTTCATCATCTTATATGTATATATATTATGAATATATATATAAAAAATAAATAAATGTGGGCCCTTTAAAAATAGAGGCCATAATCCAATGTTTCTTCTGCCTATGCTCAACGTCCCCTGCCCTTTCATGAGCAAAACGACTAAAACTATTATGTGTGTGAATGAATTCATCTTATAGTATTAAAGAAAATCAAGAAAGAAAGAATAAAGAAGAGAAAGACATTTGCATGCCTCAAGTTCGATGCAAGGATCATTAATTGTTTTGTTTTCTTGTGGTGGATTTACGGGGATCTACAAGTGGATGATGTTGAATATTGTAACCATTGTACATGCCTACATGGTCTAAGAGAATCATTTTACAGCTCAAATGGAGAAAAACTTGCACAAAGCAAGTTGCTTTTTAGTTATATGAATTGAAGAAACTAGAGAGAAAAATTCAGTTTCCTTTTGATATAGATTAAAGAGATAATGTTTCGACCTCAAAAACAAAAAAAAAGATTAAAGAAATAAAGCCAGTCACATGCATTTCCCACAACACATAGAATCAAAGCAAAACCCCAATTGGAACAAAAAAATCTAGGGGGGTGTATTCAAACATATAGTTTGAGTGATTTATAATTTTTTTACAAATCTTATGTTATTCAATCATGGATTTTAAAAACTCTAATGAAATCCAGTGTTACTGAATTTATGATTTTAAAATCCACTTTAAAATTCAGTGTTATTGAAACTAATTTGTGGATTTGGTTTTTAATGATTTTGAAGAATTTGAGAGGATTTTCTTAGTTAAAAATATAAGAACCTAAATCTCATGGTTTTAGGTGGGATTTAAAAGGATTTTACAATAAATCATATATACTCCCATAAAATCATCAAAATCATTTAAAAACCCAAAAATACTCAAATCACTTACAATATTAAGTTTATTACATCCCCCCTAGATTAATCCCACTAATTTTTGAATATAAATATTGTTGTAAAGGAGAGATGAAATGATGACGACATGATACATGCATGGAGTCTTGAATAAAGGAAGAGCATAGTGAGTGAAGCTAAGTATATTAGTGGTATCAATATCATATGTTATTCATAAATTCATTTTTACGAAACAAATACGTCGCTGTATTCTTGATAGATAACGTATACATACATATATATATGTATGTATATATGTATACTCATACTTGTATTTTGATATCTTCAAGAACTTATAAAGTATTGTCTAGGTTCGTTTGCCTTAAACTAATGTACTTGATATGATAGGTTATTAGGTTTCATTCTCCATGAGAATCATATCATTCTATGGAAAACAAGATACAGAATCTCTTTTGTTGGAAATGTAGATAGGACAAGCTAACATGACGCAGAGAACAACTGGATGGTAAGTAAGAAACATGTCTTCTCGTCTTCACCCTCTCATGCATGCACTCACTCGTCTATAGCTATATAAATACAACACACAACTATGTCATTGACATTATGAAGCCTACTCACAACAATAGAGCCAAATGGAAAAAAACAAAAAAAAAAAAGAGAAAGACAATCACATATTACCAAAATCAAAGCAAAACCAAATGGAAAAAAAAAAACACTAAAATATCATATAAACCAAAATCAAAAACCTTGTTGTAAACAAGAGAGGAAGCTGTAGAAGCATGAAGAACAAGTGGATGGTAAGCAGAAAGTGAATAAAAACATGGCTTCTTGCATGTCTCTACAGTAGTTTAGAGTCTTAGAACTACACTCGTCTTCTTCCTCTCATGCACCCGAGTGCCTATATAAATGTATTATATACAACACAGAGATATAACACAAGAAAGATTTAGTTCAAAAGAATTTGAAATCCATCATGACAAGGGCATGGTTAGTGATGTTGCTGATATGCACTGTGGTGGTGTTCGAACGTGCAACACTCTCAAGTGCGAATAATGATTGGAAAGAAAGTTTTTGCTGGAATAGGTGCACTGTAGGTGGTAGGGCTCATCTCCCTCCACAAATGTTACGAACTTGTATGTCTGCGTGTCGTGGTGGGCTTGCTGGGTTGACTCCACAAGAAGCTAATGATGGGAAAGACGTAGAAATATGTAGTTGGTGTTTTAAGAATCCATATTGTATCCGTGACTGCCGTGCTAAACTGCCTTGGTCGAGTCCACAAAAAGCTAATGATTGGAAAGACGTAGCATGTAGTTGGTGTTCTGTTGCCATCATCCTCAACAATGTTTAGACAAATGTCGTTGGTCGCTGCCTTGGTTGAGTCTTGATTAAGAAACAGAATCTTTAAGAGATTTTGTCATGTAAGCTTAATGTTTCTAATCTCTTATTATATAAAGTTGGGTTTTCGAAGTTACTAACTCACGAGATTATGC
>OVBW01003440.1:0-10201 GCA_900406355.1 Erysimum pusillum
CATCTACCATCAACATAATCTTGTCTCCTTCCGTACACCAGATCCTACACCGGCTCGTACACCAATCCGATACATCATTCTGTACAACAGCATGTCCACCAGTCCGTAAACAAGCTCTTACATTAGTCTCATACACCAGTCTGTATACCAATCCCTAAACTGTACACTAGTCCAAATATACTCGTACACCATCTCGTACGCCAATCATACACTCGTACCCCGGTCCATACACCATCTCGAACCCCGATCTATGTACACCAGCTTGTATACACTGGTCCATACGCCAGCCCCTATGCGGGCTTGTACACCAGTTTGGTACATCAGTCTGTTCACCAGTCCGTAACCAAGGTCGTACACCATAATAGAAGAAGAGTGTACACCACAATAGAAGAAATAGTGTACACCACAATTAAAATATATACAATACAATAGTCTTAAAGTATACACATTAGAAGAAAAAGTACGATATACACACCAATATACGGGATACACACTAGTACGCGGGTGTACACACTATTACTCGATGCAAACACTAGTAGTTAATTACTCTGTCTGCTATCTTGTGTGGATTATAAAAGCAATATTAGTGTCGAGAAATACAGAGATAGTAGAGATAAAGCAATCTTCATCGCCAAAAGGGAAGAAGATTCTGATGTTCAAGGCATTGATGAGTATGAGCAAGTCCAGAAACTAAATCTTCCCCTCGGGCAGAAGACACCCGAAGCTTTCCATCCGTTTTTTTTGTGTTTCTCACCCTAAAAACTTTGCTTATCACATTTTTAGTTTCAAACTTATTTTACGGTATATAGTAATATATATCAAAATATATACAAACAACAATCTTAAAGTGTACATAATAGTAAAATGTGTACAGAATACACTAGTACACGGGGTACACACTAGTACACGGGGTACACACTAGTACGCACAGGTACACGGGGTACACACTAGCACACGGGGTACGGACGGGGTACACACTAGTACATGGGGTACACACTAGCACACGGGGTACACACTAGTACACACTAGTACACGGGATACACACTAGCACACGGGGTGTATTAGTACACGGGGTACACACTAGTACACGGAGTACACACTAGTACGCGGGGTACACACTAGTACACACTAGCACACAAGGTATACTAGTACACGGGGTACACACTAGTACGCACATGTACACGGGGTACACACTAGCACACGGGGTACAGACGGGGTACACACTAGCACATGGGGTACACACTAGCACACAGGGTGTACTAGTACACGGGATACACATTAGTACACGGGGTACACACTAGTACACGGGGTACACACTAGCACACTGGGTGTACTAGTACACGGGATACACACTAGTACGCACAGGTGCACGGTGTACACACTAGCACACGGGGTACATACGGGGTACACACTAGTACATGGGGTACACACTAGCACACGGGGTGTACTAGTACACGGGATACACACTAGTACGCACATGTACACGGGGTACACACTAGCACACGGGGTGTGCTAGTACACGGGGTACAGACGGAGTACACACTAGTACACGGAGTACACACTAGTACACGGGGTACACACTAGTACATGGGGTACACACTAGCACACGGGATGTACTAGTACACGGGGTACACACTAGTACACACTAGTACACGGGGTACACACTAGTACACGGGGTACACACTAGCACACGGGGTACACACTAGCACACGGGATACACACGGGGTACACACTAGTACACGGGGTACACGGGGTACACACTAGCATAAGTCAAAATATATACCATAGAAAGCTAAATCCAAAAACATAGTTTCTCAGACAATTGAAACTGAAAATTCAAAACATGTTGTATGAGAAAACATGTTGTAGTGGGTACACACTCTGCATTTGAGTCTTTTGGTCACATAACAATACAGAACAATGCTACAAAATAGCTATGCGGGTTCGGTTAACATAAACTGAACCGAGCTGGTTATCTGGAGACAATACTTCCAAAATTAACAGAATAAATCGAACCGAGTTCCAATTCGTAAACCGAAAACTAAACCAGTACTCTTGGAAGCTTGCTGATGAAACTGTTTTTGACTCGTTTTACGATTGAAAAACTTACTAGAAAAACACAGATTAAAATATTCCAGCAAAACCAATACAAGAATACTGTATGTTGAATCATTCTCTTATTACCCCATGAAAAAAAAAGATAAAACAAGAACATTGTCAATCCTCGGTGAAACATTCATTCATTCATCCTTATCATCATCATCGTCATCATATGCATTTGAGAGAAACTAAAATATCACCAGACATCAGGACGGAGTTCTCCGATAGCTGGTGGAATCCAACGACCAGAATTGTACACATTCTCACCAACTTTCCATCCGGGAACATCCTTCATTACGTCAGCTTCGTATTCCAAATACTTCTTCCACTCAGATACAAACCTATTAATACAAAGAATGCAAACCGCAGATTGAACCAAGATTTACTGTCTCAAGGTTGCTGTAGGAACAAAGACTTAATTTTAAGAATTTTACCTTTCATCTTCTTCTGCTTGAAGAATGCCAAGTATTGCTCTACGAGGAGCATATTTCTCTTCCTTCAAACATCACACTAGTGTTGATTAGAACTTTGAATCTGTATACTTCCTGATAAAACTCACACTTGTACATGATACTTTATAGCATCACAAAGTTTTCGATGAGAACTTAGGGATGTCCTTGACAAGAAATATGAGTTTTTCTTGCTTGGTAGCAAACCATTGCAAATGCATAAGAAGAATCTGATCAAAGCTAGATTTCAGAATTATATAAAATAACGAGTAAAGTCTAACAATCTAAACTACTAAGAACCAGTATCCCAAACATTACTATCATAACTTGCAACTAGATGCTTGCTTTCTTCATAGCAAATTCACATCTTAAAAAAAAAAAAAAAAAAAAAACATTAAACCCCTTCCCAAGGCTATGCTTCCATAGTTTAACATAAAACCAATGCCTGAACCAGTTAACAGAACAACCTGAAATACTTAAAATCGAAGGCCACACAAAAACAAAATATGCAACCAAAAAGATTACCAACTTCCAGAGAGATATGACGAGCTTTAAAATCTCAAAAGTGGATATATTCAACTATGATCTCGAGGAAATTTCTAACACCAAGCTAAACTACTCACCAGCATCTCTGATTACGATATACTTCCTCAAGTTTCAACAATTAATGACCAAATTTTATCCTTTTCATTTACTACATTATTCTGATCATCACTCCACTACAGTTAAGGGAAAAAGAGTTCCCAGATATTTCACATCGTTCAAAACCCCAAAAAATAAGAACAGAAAACTGCTCCATTTAATACAATGCACGAAAAAAGTTGAAATTTTCTGAGCTATAACCTTGAAAATCAAAACGTTTTCACAAAATTTTACCAAGGCAATTTCGAATTTCAGGAAAGATGAAATGTGAGCGAGCTATCAAATCTGGTTCTAACCTGCGGATTTTGTTTCCCTGGCCGACCTGGTACATTCCCCAAGCAAAGGCACTAGAAACGGCAAGGAAAATAGCCATAGCACTAGGACCTGTATTGGATATCTGGCGAGCATATCGGACCGGTGCGAACCCACCCGGTGGTGGACCATCCTGAAGCAGCGGCATATCTTTCACACTCGCCATTCCTGGTTTGTTCCTTGTCATCGCCTCCGTCATCTTCTACCTCAATCTGCTCGATCGAATTGACATGGTTCACTGAATCCAATTTGATTTTGCTAAATCGTGTATTCTAGGGATTCCGATGAAGATTTTGATTTTGGGTTTTGAGATAAATACATGAAGAAAACCCAAAGAGAAAAGGAAAAAAAAAGAAAGAAGAGATTGACGAAGAAGGATTTTTTTGGATGGATAGATTGACGAAGAAGATGAAGATAGATTTTAGGAGAAAAAAGATCATGTTAACTTTTATTAATTCAATGGCATAAATGTAAATACTTGAATAGTTAAAGGACACAAATGTACTGAACAGTGAAAAACTACCCAAAAACCAAAACCCTAAATTAAACTACCTATTTCCTAATTTGAAACTTAAAAACTACCCTACCAGTGAAAATTCTCATTGATGTTCTAAGTGCCATAATATTTTATATTATATATATGTGTGTGTGTGTGTTTAGAATGGGTAGAATTCGCCTAGAATTTACGGTCTACCTGTGTTATAGGTCAATTTTCAATAGTACTGTATGTGGTTACGTTGGATATCACATCCCAACTATACTAGTATAATAATTAAGTTATTAGGCTTGGAGCAATTACGGATCAATCACTTTAGACAGATTAATTAACAATGCTTACGGGTGAATCACTTGAACACTTAAGGATAAAAGTTCAAAGAAGTTTGAATGTGTGACTTTAATTAAGAGAGTTTCACCCTACCAATAGAAAAAAAATACCTCGTGATTTTTCTCGTACGCTGCTAGGTGCAAGGCAGTGTTGCCTTCACGATCGCATTTGTTTATGACGTGACTCTCAGAGAGTTCACCGACACTACACCGCATTTTCTGCAACCACCCAGTGAGAACTCTGAGCGCTTCGCATTTATTGTTCATAACCGTGATGTGTACAGCAGTTTCTCCATTTACATTTGCATCGCCAATGCTCTCAGGGCATACTCGAAGAAACCTTGTAAGAAGTCCGACGCCACCTTTCTTTGCCACAAGATGCAATGGTGTCATACCTGTCGTTATGAGATAAAACAAAACAGCAAAGATTTCTCATCAAGTAACTTTACAGTATTATATGTTTTTAAATATATTTTGTTAATTAAACATGTTGAAACAGGTACCTCCTCTTCCACGAATACGAACAAGACTGGGATCAAACTTGACTAGCTCTACTGCTAACGTAACTTGCTTGTTCTCGACGGCGAGATGCAAGGGACTAAACCCATCCTCGTTTAGTTTCTTGGCAAAAGATGGCTTTAGAATCATCAGTTCCATTGCCAAATCTATCTTCCCAGTAGATGACGCTTCATGCATGGAGAGGTGTGTGGACGAAAGGTAAAACATCAGCGTTTTGAAGAATATCTGGAGCCGCTTTAATAAGAGAATATAAATCATCAACACTCCCCGATTGCGTAACCAAAAGCATTCTTGAGTCCATACTTGAAATAGAAAATATAATAATTGTAAGGACCAAGTAGGTAGTGTGGTTAATTAAACTTATAAAAAGCATTATTATATAGGATTTTTCAATTCTGAGTAGTGAGTCTATTGACTTAATTATCACCAATCAAATTCTCTAGACTTAATTATCACCAATCAAATTGGTCACTCGTGATGTTCCCTACAAACTGGAAAGAAGAACTCAAATAAGGCAGCTTCTCATCTAATGCAGTATAAGTAAATCAACGCTAGGATACAAAAAGGTTGTCTTGAACTGTTAGCCTTTAGTGACAGCGGCGGATACACGTTTTGTTAAAGTGGGACATATGCCACTTATGGTTTTTCCACAGTTCATAAAATTTAAAAATGTTTAAAGTAATGCCCCGATTAAAATTTGCAATTAGGACTGAGTTTGAACCCAAAAGACACACAAAAAAAAAAAAAAAAAAAACCCAACTTTAACGAATGTATAAAAGAAAACATTTGACTGAAATTTGCAAAATTTTGGGTTTTTCTAAAGTCGATGTGTAATTTTTAATTTTCTATTAATGACTCGATTGAAACCTGCAATTTAAATTGAACCCAAAAGAGAAAAGACTAAACAAACCAACTTATCTTAACACCATGTAAGAAAAAACATTTTAACAAGCCCACTTTCTTACCTTTTTCAACTTACAACTTCCTTTCTTCAAACCGGATCCCCTAAACTAAAATCGTATACATTAGCCAATCTACCTTTTCAACGTAAAACTTCCTTTCTTCTTTTTCTTTTTAAATTTGAAAATTGAAACGATAAGTTCACGGATCAGATATAGACCAATAATTTTCAACTCGTGTTCAATGTATAAGACGAAATTAATGTCTTATTCTAGTCTAATACCAATATGAGATTCATTAATCATTTTTTCTTGGTAACTTCGCGTATCTTATTTCCACGTATTTTCAACTACTTTTGTTTTACTTTTCCATTTGAGCACCGGATGATCCAACTGCTAATTGTACACTTCTTCATGTTGTCCTGGCCTGACTTATCTCAAGAGTTAAGAACATAGATAAAATAAGATAGGCTCAATCCTTATCACAATCGGATTTGAGTCCTTATCAACATAGATACAAACTTATCCCCTAATCGATGGGAGTAATTAGACGATCCTAAGTACTTACGACAGCTAGATGAAAGAAACTAAACATGTTTGTGTTCAAATTTTTGGCAAAATATGGCTTTAGAATCACATGTACCATCGTTTCGAAGAATACATGGATCCGTTTGAATAAGAGAATATAAAGCACCAACGCTACCCGAAAGCAATCTTTGATCCATACTTAATTACAAAGAAAGAAAACTAATCGTAAGGACCAAAAAAGAAACGAGTTGAAGCATTGTCGTTGATTAAGTTTATAGAAATATACAACTTACAAAAAATTTCAGAGGACTTAGTCATCACCAATTATATTCGTAGTCAGTTATCTCACCTAACAGACAATCAGTGAGTCCACAAATTAATGGCATATTCATATTGATGGTGGTTGGTGTATAGTTCAACTTTGGTTTTCTTGTAATGATTTATAACTTTATAGGATTTTCCCTTGCTCCCTTTTTTTTTTTCTTTTCTTGTAAAACCATTTTACTAAAGTTAAGATAGTTAAACTTATGGGGAGCAATGCATGTATAATCATATAGTTACCAGGGACGGAGACAGGTTTTGTTAAATGGCAACATATGCCGTTGTTTTTCTAAAGTTCATCTAGCGTTTTAAAGTTTTTAATAATGGCCCATTAATTTGAACCGAAAAAAGCCAACTTAAACCCATGTAAAAAAATATATATTTACCAAATAAAGTTATTTGTATTACTTCATATATCTTATGTCTTTATCTTTTTTTTTTTTTGGTCATATATCATATATCTTATATCTATATGACTCATGTCTCATGTTATATATGTGAACTGTGAAATATATATTTTACTTGACAGATTTTCTATGCATAGTTTTAGATGGTTCAAATTTTTGACGGAAAACTCACATATAAAAACTGTAAAGATTACATATATGAAGATAAAAGAGTTTTGGTACTCTTTAAACCAAAAAAGAAAAGAAAATAGGTTTGGTCGACTAAACATTGTGAACATGACCCAGCGGCGATTCTTGCGACGGACTTCCACATTTCTCAGGTTTCTCTTCTTCTCTCTCTCTCTCTCTCTCTCTCTCTCTCTCACTCACTGTCTCTCGTCAGTTTCAAGGTTTTAGGGAGGGGATTTGGGCGACAATCTGACGAACCAACGAATGGGCTGAAGCAGCGAGCAAGTGGCAAACTTGTAATATTCGACATATAATTAGTTTAGCGTTAATTTAATGGGGCGATATATAGCGTGTTTAGGATGAAAAAGTTGGGCCCATCACCTAAAATGATGACGTCACATTGATGACGTCACTATATAGCCAAATTCTAGTCTCTTATTTTGTTACTCCCTCCGGTTTTGATAAGTTGTCGTTCTAGACTTTATTTTTTTGTTGTTAAATTAGTTGTCATTTTAATAACTTTTGCATAAGATTTCCTAAATTAACCTCAATTAATTGATCACAATTATTCAGTCTAAATTACCAAGAATAATTTTATATAAGATTTCATGAGGTTAATGTAGTAATTGTATACATTTTCTTAGTTTGTCCAAATACAGTTAAAACGACAACTTATCAAAACTAGATGGAGTATAAGTTTAGTTGGGTAGCAAATAAGCCTATTCGATAGTACTATCTTTTAGCGTCACCTAATTTAATTATTGGTGTAAACAAATTTACAGTATGGACCAATAGCATGTCACATCCGATAAAATGGGGGCCAATAGAATGAAGAAAATAGTCTAATTGTGAAATTTAAAAAAAGAAGACAATTATAGTGGAATTTAATAGGATGTCTGAAAGTGGGGTAAAAATAAGGAAAATGAAAGCTAGAGAAATGGCGATCCAACGTTGAAGATAATAAGAAATACAAAAATAAAAAAAGTTATTATTTAGAATAATTTGTTTTCATACTTAAAATAAATATAAAAATATAAATTTATTGACAAGTCAAAACCAAATCGATAGGTAATTAGATGACCTAAGTACTTTCGACAGCAAGGTGCAAGAAACTAAACATGTTTGTGTTCAAATTTTTGGCAAAAGATGGCTTTAGAATCACATGTACCATCGTTTCGAAGAACACATGGATGATGGATCCGTTTGAATAAGAGAATGTAAAGTATCAACGCTACCCGATTGAGTAACCAAAAGCAATCTTTGAACCAAACCTTAATTACATAGAAAAAAAAAAATTGTAAGGACCAAAATAAAAAGAAACAAATTGAAGCATTGTCATTGATTAACTATATTTATAGCAAATATACTTAAAAAAATTTTCTTAGTGTTGAGTCAATATTGATAATTGGTAGTGATAATTGGTAGTGAGTTTTTCTTAGTGTTGAGTCAATATTGAAAACTCACTACCAATTATTAATATATTGATCATAACTCTTTATATATTAATAATTGGTAGTGAGTTTTCCACCTAATAACAGACAATCAGTGAGTCCACGCTAGGATACAAATTTTTTGACTTAAAGACTTTTAAAAGTCTTTAGCTTTAGTGAGAACTGCACGTAAAATATTACTTACTGTATTTTGTAATAATAAAGCTAAGGCTGTTGCAAATGTTAAATTAATAATATTATCTGTTGGAAGGAACGTAACACATACACACGGTTTCGTCGCGGGGTTACTCTCCCACCGCGGAACATTTCTCTCAAGACCATTTCAGTGGTAAAGAACGAATCAGCTCATCAAGCATTTCAAAGTACAGAACCTCTCTTCTCCTTCATTGGTCAACAAATTAATGGCATAATCATATATATTGATGGTGGTTGGTGTATAGTTCAACTTTGATTTTCTTGTAATGTGATATATAACTTTAAAGGCCTTTCTCCTTGCTCCCTCTTTCTTTTCTTTTTTTTTCTTTTCTTGTAAAACCATTTAGTTAATTTAAGAAAACCAGAGTGTTTTATCATGGAATTATCATTTCGAGGAGACGTGTTAAGATCCCACACAAGAGTTAGAGGCCAAAAATTATGTGTTTCTTGTTTTGAAGGGGTGATTGTTAGGATACAATCCAAATTCCATATAGGAAGTTTGAAATGACTATTATTAATATATAAAGAGTTATGATCAATCCATTAATTATCAATCCGTTTTTAGTTATAAGTCCAAATTTAACACCAATAAAATGAAGAATTTGTCGAATATTAGAAATATTAGATAATAAAAACGACAATTATGGTCGAATTTAATATGATGTCTAAAAGTGGGGTAAAGATAAAGAAAATGAAAGCAAGAGAAATGGCGATCCAACGTTGAAGATAATACTAAGAAATACAAAATTAATGATTTATTATTTAGTATATATATAATTTGTATTCATTTTCATACTTAAAATAAATATAAAAATATAAATTTATTGACACGTCAAATCAAATCGATGGGGTAATTAGACGATTCTAAGTACTTTCGACTGCGAGGTGCAAGAAACTAAACATGTTTGTGTTAAAACTTTTGGCAAAAGATAGCTTTAGAATCATATGTACCATCGTTTCAAAAAATACATCGATCCTTCTAAACAAGAGAATATAAAGCATCAAACGCTTTGGTCCAAAAAAAAAAACAAACATCAACGCTACCCGATTGAGTAACCAAAAGCAATTTTTGATCCATACCTTAATTACATAGAAAGAAAAATAATTGTAAGGACCAAAATAATTAAAAAGAAACGAGTTGAAGCATACAGAAATATAGTTACAAAAATTTTCTGAGTGTTGAGTCTATATTGACTAGTCATCACCAATTAAAGTGAGTCCACGCTAGGATATAAATTTTTTTACTTAAAGACTTTTAAAAGTATTTTAAGCTTTAGGGAGAACTGAGAAATGCACGTAAATATTACTTACTGTACTTATTTTCTAATAAAGGCTGTTGCAAACGTTAAATTAATGAAGCGAATATTATAACTGTTGGAAGGAAC
>OVBW01003443.1:0-10200 GCA_900406355.1 Erysimum pusillum
GTCGCGACACGTAGGATTTTGTACCTCTCAAATAATATAGTTTTAGATATAAAGGAAAATTAGCACAAACTCTATATATATGAAATTTTTTATTGGTAACTAAATGTATGCACATGGCCCTGATTATATAGTGATGGCAACTAATGGCATAACACCACAACAAGTGTTGAGCATGCGTCTATTACGTATACGTTAACTCCAAAGTGAAACAANATTAAAATTTGGTATTCATAGGGTATCTTGGTAATGGCAACAAGTTTCGTTATACGTAGTTTTTATTTGCTTTAACCTCTCTATATGCATGCATATGAGCAGAAACACCTAAGATAGAAGCGCAGGTTAAGAAGTGTCTGAAAGAATACGGCGGCGATGTGGGTTTCAGCTTCTGTGCACCTCGAATATTCCCAACGTTCTGTGATCGGAACTGCCGTGACAACAAGGGAGCGATAGGTGGAATATGTCGTTGGGAAAAGAACAATGCTGTTGGTGTTAGATGCTTATGCAACTACTGCGATGAAGAGCCTTCTAATGAGATTCTAATTCGTATTTGAATCTTCTAATCAGATGCTAAGTCGTATTTGAATCTTGCATGTGTCATGCATGGTTTGTGTAACAATAAAGGTAAATGGTCCAAGTATGAATAAGTGAAATAAAGTATAACTAAAGGCAAGAATTTGCTTACGTTTATATGTCATACTTTGAGCAAATGACGAAGTGTGTGACTTTTGTTTTCGTAAAAGGCACTTGATTTTTACCAAATTTACACAACATGTCAAATAAAATAAATCTATTGGTTGTTTATAACTTACGAAAGTTTTGATACCAAAAAATAAATAAAATAATGGGTGCATATTTTAATCTACCATTAGTAAGACCCAACTAAAAGATTTTTTTTTATATATACACTCTATATTAGTTTTTTTTTTTTTTTTTTGAACAAAACACTCTATAGTAGTTATGTTCATAAATCCATGCAAATCTAAGATATATGTTATGATTATTTTTAATACATCCTCTTATACGAAAATGATAAATTAGACTATTATTATCTAGCCCCATGATAAATTGGTTGATTTACATCATTTGATATATCACAAGACCTTTTAGCATCTACGAGAGGTTCATCAAAGATAGTATCATTAAATGATTTTTTGTTTTCATTATTAAATGATGTTGATGTTTTTATAAAATGCATTTATTACTAAGTACGGGTCATCTTACTTCTAAGTACGGTCACTACACTAATTAACCACATGCAAAAAATATAGGTGATTGTGTTCTATATATAAACATGTAGAATAGAATGTTATCTAATATAATCGACTATATATATATATATATATATATAAAGTAATATTTTAAAAATATGTATCTGTTTTAAAAAATTTAAACGTTGTCATGTGTGAAAAAAAAATCTATGTTTTTTTTATTATAATCAAAAGTTTTATTCAAAATATTTAAGAGATATAAAGCCTTTAAAATAAGATTGGTGAATAATATTTAATAATTACTCCCTCTATGTCATAATATAGGATGTCTTAGAGAGTTATTTTTGTTTCACCATATAAAATGTTTTCAACTTTTTATGCAACTTTTAGAATATTTTTATATTTTTTAATTATTTACTTTACGCAGTCTTGTTTATGATTGGTTAAACTTTTTAAAAGTAGTTTTTTCTTATTATGTGTGATTTTAGCTAAAACATCTTATATTTTGAAACGGAAGGAGTAATATATAAGAAAAATAAATCAGATAAAAAAAATGTGTCACTCACATATAATAGAAGGGCAAAAAATAGTTAATAATAAATAAATAAAATAAAAAGAAAAAATAAAAGATGTGTCACTCACATAGTCACATATAAGAGAAGGGAAAAAAGTGTCTTAAAATCAGGAAATATGCAAATTTTTTTTTTGTTGTTGTTATTTCTCACATATCTGTTTTTTGTCAAGTGATCAAATTAAATTTAATTTCAGTCTTTTTTGTTGTTATTTTTGCAAATTTCCCTAATTTAAAACCAACGAAATGACTGTTTTGGATTGTATAGTGTAATGAAACTGTAAAACTCGGATATGCACAATATATCAATACAATAATGCACATGGCAATGATTATATAGTGATAGCAACTAATGGCATAAGCCAACACCACCGCAAATGTTGAGCATGCGTCTATTACGTATACGTTAATTAAAGTGAAGCAAATATATTTTTTTTTTTTTTGAGCAAAATATTTTTTCCATTAAAAGCTTAAATCAGAGAACCGACAAAGTTTTGGAGAGCACTCTTAGCGATAGCATCAGCTTCGCGATTTTGCTCTCTAGGTACAAAGGAGAAGTTAATTGAGAGAAACGGTTTTGCTAAGATCAGGATATCGTGTAGAAACCCGTGGATTTCCTTCGAAGGAAGTCCCAAATTGATGGTCTCGATCAATTGTTTTGAATCAGAGACGATAGAAAGTTTGGTGAAGCCAAGAGATGTTGCATGTTGCATCGCTTGATAGATTGCAATCGCTTCTGCCATAATCGGTGATCTGGTGTGAGGCGCTGCTGCCGATCCTTTACGATGAAGCCCTATTCGCCGATCTGTGAAGATCCAGCCAAATCCTCCAGATCTAGATTTCTCATCCCAAGCAGCATCTGTATGGCAGCAAACTGAGTCGGTTGCAGTGAGATTTCGAGAAGGTTTTGTCGAAAATTGAGGTTGGTTTGTCTGCTCCTTGTTTGCTTGGGCCTCTTGCCATTCTTTAGCTCTCACAATAGCTTGGAGAGTTGCTTCTTCGGGTTGTAACTGTTTCTGGTTGAATTTTTTTGGTTTCTAGCATTCCAGATCGACCAGATGATCCAAGGAGAGATCGGACCGGATCCAATTCCTGTCGGCGGTAGGCAGATTAGAGATTTAACAGCTGCTAGGCCTTGTCGGAAATCTGTGATACTGTTCAAGTCTGGTGATGAACTGCACGGAGCTTGTTCCCAGATTTTCTTTGCATACACACAGGAGAAGAAGAGGTGGGCAACCGATTCTTCCTCACTACAGTGTGGACATTTAGCATCTTGGTTGATGTTTCTGTGTACCAGGTTCTCTCCCACTGGAAGTGCATTTTGAGCTGCTTTCCAGATTAGCATCTTGGGTTTTGGTGAGCTTTTGAGCGCCCAAACATTTGATTTCCAGTTGTATCCATGGTTGCTTTGATCATCTTCTTGCTCATCCAATTCATCTTTTAAAAGCTCAAAATATCCAGATTTTGCTGTGTAGGTACCTGATTCGGTAGAGAGCCATGCCCATTTGTCTTGTGCTCCCTTTTGGCTTGGTTTCAGCATCAATATATTCTTTTCATAATCAGGTAGAATCAATCTGATCTTTTCTAAATTCCATTCAACAGTGCCAGGGACAAATAAGTCTGACACTAGCATGTCTTTTGTAGCTTCTGGAGCTGGTCCCATAGGTCTTTGTGGCACTGATATGGATAGCCAAGGATCATCCCAGACCGAGGTAGAGGCACCATTACCTATAATTTTGCCCAGCTGGGCTTTGAGGATATCTCTGCCTATACCGATACCTCGCCATCCATGAGAAGCAGAGTTTGGGGTATTACTGTCCAGAAAATGTGAAGAGTGGCTATACTTTCCAAGCATGACCTGGGCTAGAAGATAATTTGGTCTAGTAAGTAATCTCCAACTTACCTTGGTTAGAAGAGCATCATTAAATTTTTGGATATCTCTGAACCCTAGGCCTCCGTGTGTTGTAGTTTTTGTAAGTTTCTTCCAAGACATCCAACACATTTTCTTTTTCCCTGTGTTTGAATCCCACCAGAATCTTGTGAGGGCTGACTGGATGCGTTTGCAAAGGCTGTTCGGGAGTTTGAAGCAAGTCATGGTGTAGGTTGGCATTGCTGAGAGAACAGATTTCAGCATGATGAGTTTACCAGCTTGTGAGAGAAACCGTGATGACCAACTCAAGGCTCGTTGTTTAATTCTGTCAACTATAGAACTGAAGAGATCCTTCTTCTTGAGCCCAAAAAGCTATGGTAATCCCAAGTATTTTCCTTGTCCGCCTTCTTTTTCTATAAGTAGTTGTCTCTTAGCTCTTTATTTGGTCCCAGCTTGAGTTTTAGAAGAGAAAGTGATTGCTGATTTCTGATGATTTATCTTTTGTCTTGATGCAGATTCGTATTTCTGTAAAATGGAGAGGAGTTCAGAGCAGCTAGTAGAATCTGATCTACAGAAAAACATGGTGTCATCTGCAAAGAGCAAATGATTCACTCTAGGGCTGTTTTTTGCTACACGGATGCCAACCAGTTTGCCTTGTTCTTGGGATCTGTTGCATAGGCCAGAGAGGACTTCACTACATAGTATGAAAAGGTAAGGGGACAGGAGATCTCCCTGTCTGATCCCTCTTTGGGGTTTTACCAATCCATGAGCAGCTCCATTAAGCAAGTAAGAATAAGAGACTGTTTGCACACATTACATTATCCATTGTATCCATTTGGTATGAAAACCCATCCTCTCCATTACTGCATGAATACACTCCCATTCGATTCTATCATATGCTTTGCTCATATCCGTTTTCACCGCCATATAGCACCTCTTTTTAGGTAGTGAAGTGTTTCATGTGTAATCAGAACATTATCGTTGATTGCTCTTTGGGTAACAAAAGCTGACTGATTCTCTGAAATGATGCTGTGAAGGACTGGTTGTAGTCTTTTGGTTAAGAGTTTTGCAATGATCTTGTAGTAAACTGAGCAAAGAGCTATAGGTCTATATTCTGAGACCAACTTTGGACTTGTAACTTTTGGTATCAGCCTGACATGCGTATGGTTAATTTTCTCAGGGAGTTAGCCGGTGGAAAAGAAACTTTTGACTTCATCAATCACTTTCTCCCCTACTGTTGTCCAGTTTGTTTGGAAGAAACTAGCAGAGAAACCATCCGGCCCAGGAGCTTTATCTGCATGTATGGAGAAGCAAGCTGCCTTTATCTCAGCTGGGGTTGGTGCAGCAGTAAGGGTTCTGTTTATATCCGCAGAGATGATAGGTTTGATCGCCTCATTGACTATATCCCTGATACTGTTATCTCCTCTTTCAGGCTCTTGAGATGTGAACAGATTTTGGTAGTATTGTGCAATCTTCTGAGCTATCTGATCATCTTCATAAACAGCTTGTCCTGCATCATCTTCAATGACTGAAATATTATTTATGGCCTGTCTTCCTTTTGTTGCAGCGTGGAAGTACCCTGTATTCTTGTCTCCTAGTACTAGCCACAATTGTCTGCTTCTTTGCTTCCAAAATTCTTCCTCTGCTTGGTAAGCTATGTGTAGTTCTTTGTTGAGGAAACCAATATGCTCTGAAAGCTGTGAATCACTGGTCATTGCTTCCTCTAATCTTTGTTTAAGCTCTTCAATTTTGTTTTGACTGTTGTGTTGCTGTTTCTTGTGCCAAGCAATGATTACTGATCTGCAGTTGCTTATTCTCTTTTCAACTGATGCAGTCTTTTCGGCGTTCCAAGCTTTAAGAATAAGATCTTTGACTTCCGAATTGTTTCTCAGCCTGCGATCATATCTGAATAATCCTCTCTTGTTTTGTTTAACAGGGTCAAAAGAGGTTACAATTGGTCTATGGTCAGAGCCTTCAAAGCGGAGGTACTCACTTCTTCCAGAGGGGTAGGCTATAGCCCAAGCACTGTTGGCCATGGCTCTATCTAGTCGGCATCTTACCAAGTGTGTATACCGTTTACCTCTCCAAAACAGAAAATTACCAGTGTGTCTTAGGTCATAGAGGTCGCATTCTGACATGAGGGTTCTAAGATCAGAGAAAGAGCCTTCTGATCTAGCAGGGCCTCCTTGCTTTTTAGAACTATCAATGATATCATTGAAATCGCCTGTGAGGAACCAAGGTTCAGCTCTGGTTGTAGCTCGGAGTTTCAGTTTCTCCCACACCAGTTTTCTTTTTGATCTCTCTGGGTCTCTATAGAAGAAGGTAGCATAAACCATTTTCCTTTTGCTTTTATCCTTGTATCAATGAAGTTTTGGCAAGAGCTAATGATTTCAACCTCCAGGTGTTGTTTCCATAGTAGGCAAAGCCCTCCAGCTCCAGGTGAGTGAGGTGGTACCAGAATGTTTGAAGAGTAGTCCAGCCCTTGCAGTTTATCAAGGACAAAATCATTGTTGTTTTTAGTCTCCATGAGGAAGAGGATATCAGGAAGGAATTTCTTCCTGATTCTCTTCAGTCTGTGAACTGTTGTGGGGTTCCCCAGCCCACAGCAGTTCCAGCTCATTATTCTTAAGGAAGAGGACTTGCTGTATTCTGAAAATTCACCCCTCATTTCCTTATGCCAGGTATGCGGATCTGCATTCTATCTTTTGGTATGTGAGAGTTAATAGGTTGAGAAGGTAAAGACCTTTAGCTTGGAGCGTTGTAGGGTTCTACAAATAGCAGGAGAAGGGAGGCTTCGGTTGCTGTAAGGGTTTCAAGAGGGTTCCAGCAAGTTGGACCAGGTTTGAAAATACTCAGAGAGAGTATAAAGGTTTCTTCACGCAGAGAAGGGGTTTCAAAAGAGTTTAAAGGGTTTGAATATGGTTTAACAAAGGTTAACAGGGTTTGCAAATGGTTCAGATTACCAGAGTACTAGAGAGAGGAGGCTTACATCGGTGTTGGTGAGGCTCTGGTTCATGGTGGAAGCTTGTACTTCAGGTGAGATTTTGGCATTGGAGTACATGATGAATGACTTCTTTTTCTTAAGACTCTTTGTACTTTCTTCTGTAGGTTTGGTTCTCCACTGTGTTCGGGGTTGCTTGGTTTAAGCTGGTAGCATTGTGAGGGGCGTCTCCTACGCCGGACTCACCGGATTCCGGTCAAGGACCGGTCAGAAACTCGCCGGAACAATGTCTACAAGAATCTCAAGTTACTAGAAAAGACAACAAAAAGTGGTTGAGATCTAGTTTTTAAAAAATGATTTGCTTATCCTAGGAAAATGTGCCTGAGAGAAAAGAGGCGCAGGCAAAATAAATAAGTTTGACCTGAAAGCAAATATATTAAAGACTAAATTAAAGACAGAGAGAACAAGAGAGACAGAGAAGAAATATGGCCATGTGACGACGAAGTCAGATTCTACTTTCACCATCTTTTTCATTCTCTTATTAGTTATCTTGGGTAAAAAATAAATAAACTCAATTTGATTCATAGGGATTCATAGATCTTGGTGATTGCAACAAGTTTCGTTCGTTATATGTAGTTTTTATTTCCTTTAACCTTTCTTTATGCATACATATGAGCGCACAAACACCTGAGATAGAAGCGCAGGTTAGGAATTGTCTGAAAGAATACGGTGGCGATGGCCTTTTCACTTAAATCTAGACATGCTATATATACACCCTTTTTAAGTTACTGTATTTCTTTTTTTTTGGATTTTTTAAAAAGTATATATACTTGCTCTTCTTGTTGGCTTGACGGAAAACAAAATTTGAAAATACATTGTCATATGAATCATAATCACTTGGTAAAATTCAGAAATGCAATTCTCTAAAAAAATTACGAATTCTCTAGAAACACCAATAATTTGAAAGATTGCTCGTTGGGCTCACCAGTAGGTGCAATATTAAAGTGGTTCGTGAAAAATGGGTGGCTGGGGTTGTGTATATTACTGGCTTCAATTAGTGCAATATATTAAAGTGGTTCTTGAAAAATGGGTGGCTGGGGTTGTGTATATTACTGGCTTCAATTAAACGCTAGTGTACTCATCAATGCCATCAGGGATCATTAAATAAATGAAGTTTCTAGTGTAACTACACTGTAGAACAACTAGTATATAAGCGAGTCTAGTTTCATCTGAATGGATGTCTTCAAATTTTCATCATGTACATCCATAAAATCGTGATGACAAATTTTCTGGTTTTATCTCGGGTTGAATTTTTACAATTTGGCTTCATTAATCTCTGAAATTTTTTCTTATGCAATTGAATAAAAATCCTTTTATAAATATTAATGATATCCTATGATATTGATAGAAGAATATAAAGGAAAATTATCACAAAACTCTACATAAAAATATGCAAATGGTCCTGATATATAGTGATGGCAACTAATGGCATAATACCACAACAAATGTTGAGCATGCGTCTAGTACGTACTACGTATACGTTAACTCCAAAGTAAAACAAATATATATATTAAAGACTAAAGACAGAGAGAACAAGAGAGACGGAGAGGATATATGCATGGCCATGTGGCAACTAAGTCAGTTTCTACTTTCACCATCTTTTTTCATCCTCTTATTGGTTATCTTGGGTAAAAATTAAATAACTGAATATTTCTGGCATTCATATATTTGCTAAAATGTGATTCATAGGGATCCACAGAGTACTATTGATCTTGGTGATTGCAACAAGTTTCGTTATATGTAGTTTTTATTTGCTTTAACCTTATTTTATGCATGCATATGAGCAAAAACACATGAGATAGAAACTCACGTTAGGAAGTGTCTGAAAGAATATGGCGGCGATGTGGGTTTCAGCTACTGTGCACCTCGAATATTCCCATCGTTATGTGATTGGAACTGCCATAAGAGCAAGGGAACGATAGGTGGAATATGTCGTTGGGAAGAGAACAATGTTCAGCCCTCTCAAATTTCCGTCGTAATAGGCGTGTTTAATTTCTTGTATTTATAGATGCTTGTGCAACTACTGCAGTGAAGAGCCTTCTAATGAGATTCTAATTCGTATTTGAATCTTCCATATGTCATGGGTTGTATGTAACAATAAAGGTAAATGGTCCAAGTAATAATAATAGGAATAAGTGAAATAAAGTATAACTAAATGCAAGACGTTGCTGGTGTTGTTTATATGTCATCCTTTGACCAAATGACGAAGTAGTGTGACTTCTGTTTTCGTAAAATGCACTTGATTTTACCAAATTTACACAACATGCATGTCAAATACCCTAAAACAAATCTATACTTGCTGACGAAATTAAGGTTTGATACCAAACTAAATAAATTAATGGGTGCATAAACGAAGACAAACATTTTTACTATCTTTAATAAAGTTTGAATATACCATTAGAACCTTGACAAAAAAAAAAAAAAAAAAAAAANAATATACCATTAGAAAGTGTTTTCATGACTTTTGCATGTGTCGGATGAGTGGCATCTCTATTAGTAGTTGAATATTGTGTGACACAGCCGTCGTCTGTTCTGATTAGTATAGTGTTTTTAACCTATCGGTGATAGTGATAGGAGATTTGAGTTACCCTAGCTTCATCTGCTATCTTGACTTACCACAAAGTTGGGACTCTTGTAGATTTTCATTATCTTTCCAAAAAACCCATACTATTGTTAATGCAAATATCAATTATTTCAGATGATAACTAAAGATTAGAGGCCAACTTTTATATCTTATAGTAAGACCCAACTAAAAGATTATCTTAGGTGAGTTATTTTCGTTCATTTCCTATTTTCTTTGGAGGAGAGGTGACTCCTTAATAGTTTCATTTTACTTTGAGCTTCTCTCATATGAGTTGTTTTTTCTTCCTTTAATTTCTTTCTTTCTTTCAGCTGACCTTTTCACTTAAATCTAGACATGTTATAAACCCTTCTTGGATTTTTTGGATATTTTTTTAGTATATATACTTCCTCTTCTTGTTGGCTTGACAGAAGACAAAGTTTGAAAATACATTATCAGATGAATCATATATTCACTTGGGAAAATTCGGAAATGCAATTCTCTAAAAAAATTACGAATTATCTAGAAACGCCATTAATTTGAATGATTGCTCGCTGGGCTCACCAGTAGGTGCAATATTAAAGTGGTCCGTGAAGGATGTGTGGCAACGGTTCTGTATATTTAATGGCTTCAAGTATGGCACACTGTAGAACAACTAGTATTTAAGCGAGTCTAGTTTCATCAACATTTCTTCAATACAAGCTTAAGTGTTTCCTCTATTTATATTTTGTGATAAAAAAAGTAATCAAAAGATGGAATACAAAACTGTGATTTTAAGTTTGTTCATAATGAGTTTGGTATTGGCACAGATTCAAGTAGAAGCAACGGTCTGTTGCCCTTCAACCCCAGCTAGAAACGTCTTTGATGTCTGCCGTCTGGGAGGCACCATACAATTCTGTTGTCAACTCAGTTCGTGCAAATCAGTTTCTGGAACATGTCCTCGAAAATTCTGGTATATTATATTAATCTTGCTATTAAGTTATATTTGTT
>OVBW01003444.1:0-10200 GCA_900406355.1 Erysimum pusillum
TTTACAAGGCCAGTTTCAAAGCTACCATCATCTATCATCTATCCATTTGCACAATAAGCGGTTATCGGTACAGCGGCTAAATACTCTTCAAGATCTTATTATGAATCATGATGTTCTTGTTTTGTTTTTGGTGTCTTTATACTTTTTGTTTGTATAAAGCCTCTGCTTCTTAATGTTCCCTGACACTGAAAGCTCTGTGATGTCTCTTAAGTATCTGGTTGGACTGATACTTCCATTGAGAAGCAAATCTTGTTTCCATTAAATTTTGTGTTACAGAGGAAATTGCAGCGAAACGTTGCGTTTTGTCGTCAAGAAGAGAGTGTTATTTTTTACTTTTTTTGGGCCAATAGAAGAGAGTGTTAACTTTTAAGAGTTTGAACAAAAAGAAAAAAAAAAAAAAAAGAGAGTTTTAACTTTTATAAGAGTTACATGATTTGATCAATCCAAATACAAATCATGTGTTATTCAATCATTGATTTTAAAATCTTTATCAAAATCATGTGTTATTAGTTATATGATTTGTAAATACTAATTAAAATACTATGTTATTCGTTTTGTGATTTGTTTTTGGATTTCCAAATCCACGTTTTATTAAAAATGGATTTGAATGGATTTGATAGTGAAAAATATAAGGATTCAAATCCGTACATGTTATTTCAAAATCCACAAGTCTTCTTTCCAAATCAACAAGGATTTAGAATACCCTAGAAGGTTACGTGTGTGTGTATATACATAAACCGAATATATATGAATCTCCAGTTGTTAGAACCCAAAATAAATTTTAAGCCATTTTTATAAATAATTGAAAATAATACAAAATTAAAATTAAGGGGCCTTTATTGGTTCATTGATTTGTAAATGCATATAGAATTTGAAAACCCGTATTGATTGTGAAATTAAAGACATATGAATTTTGAAATAACAGGTTTTACCCACGGATTTGAATCCTTCTATTTTTCACTTTCAAATCCATGCAAATCCATTTATTTTAAACCGTGGATTTTAAAATCCAAAAACAAATCACTAAACGAATAACATAGCATTTGAACTAATATTTATAAATCATATAACCAATAACACATGATTTTCATAAAGATTTTAAAATCAGTTATTGAATAACACATGATTTTTGTATGGATTTCCAAATCCATTAAAATCCATGAACGAATAAACCCCCCTAAAATTTTTGAAAACTTGTATCTACTTGTATATAAAGTTAACTATAGTACTTACGATACACACTCTCCAACACTTGTATCTACTTGCCATTGATACATTCTAAGACTTGCATCTCACAACTTCATCACTTGTATCCATTTGCAGCCTGAAAATGAAACAAGCATTGATAAAATATTGAACCGATTCAAGAAATACAAAGACAAACAAAAAAAAAGGCAAGAAACTAGTAAAGAAACTGTTGAGATCTTTACCTCCAAAGAATAGATGAACTACTGAAAAAGCCGAGAGAAATTCAATGCTTTAAGTGTAAAAGATCTCTTAGCTTTGTTGCCTTCTATGGTGAGATCACTGCAATTGAAAATGGCAACAAGAAATAAGTTATTGATGGTTTAGTAAAAGAAAAAGAAGAGTCGATCTAAAACAAAGAATGTAAGTTATTGTATCTCACAGTCTAGGTTTCAATCAAAACAGTTACCTTGTAAATGAAATAATTGGCAAGTCGCTCACCAACTTTTTAGTTTCAACATCATATAAATCTCCTTCCTATGACATTATAACCACAACAAAATGGTCAGCAGACATTTCCAGAAACAATTATATAATGAATATACTATGGTGCAGATTAAGAACACTTCCTTCCTATGCATAACATCTTTTTTAATGTGAATTTTAGATGACAGGAAAAGTCATAAAACTCTTATCCGAAAACTCTTATGTGTATTGGCGAGGATTGCTGAGGTGGACGATATCAAAAACATCATGGGTTGGAAACGTCAAGTGGTAGCTTATCTAGACCGTTGATTAGATTTTTGCGGGATCTACTAAATATCAACAATAAATCACTAAAAAAATAATATTATATTCTAATTAGTTTTTAGAAATCATAAGTTGAAAATAAGATATAAAATTTGAAAAACTGTTTTAAAAAATAAAAATTAATATCTACTAAAAAATTAAAAACTTATATCCATACTCATCAAGATATCTACTAGTCACCTTTTCAAATTAGAATCAAATTAAAGAAAACAACTTTTTTCTCCATTTAGAGCGGTCTCACGTTTACAACATGATTGTTGAGAATTATATCAGTATAGAATATGTTACAAACAATTCATAAATTTATACAAAATTCCAAAAGTAGACTCAAAACAAATTCATAAATTGCATGATATCAATATGTTTAAAATCCAAAGCCCATCTCCTTTCATATATTTGGGCCTAGCCCAATAAAATTCAATAAGACTTCTCTCTTTAGTAAAAACGCCTGATCCTAAAATTTCTCAGAATGGTTCAAATGGTTTCACTCTCCACCTCCACAAGCCACGCGCAACCACTCCCGACGGCGTATAACCGCCGGCGAACGGAGAGAATCGTTACAATCCGATGTATCTCAATCTCCCCACGCGAACCGAAGCATACAATTACCTCCGATAATAGCAACAATAAGAGACGAGACGAAGCAAATGGCTGATGAATACAGAGGACGTGAATGAGATAGATTCGAAGGAGAGTAAAGAAGATACGAACACGAAGATCGCTTCGAGGAAAGCGATATCGATAATACTGAGAAGAGAAGCTACAAAGGCTTTAATTGAGAAGAAGAAAGGCTCGAAGAAGTTGCTTCCAAGGACTGTGCTTGAATCTCTTCACGAAAGAATCACAGCTCTTCGTTGGGAATCTGCTCTTCAGGTACAGAAACTCAGATTATGCTTATAGTAGCTTGAGATTGTATATTGATTAGCTTCACATATTGAACTTATATCTTTTGATTATCTGATTTTGTGTGTTTGAAATTTGCTGTTAAGGATGGCTAATTAATCGTTTTAGAGTGAAGTGTTGAGTATGTGCGCTTAATTATATGATAATGTTGGCGTAGTTATATGTTAATTTGATTATGCTTGGTTATAGATTTTGATAAGATGAAAATTTGAAGAAGAGAAACTCAGATTGTGCTTATAGTAGCTTCAGATTGTATATTGATTAAGCTTCACATATTGAACTTTTTTTTTTTTTTTGGGCTAAACACATATTGAACTTATATCTTTGATTATCTGCTTTTGTGTGTTTGAAATTTGCTGTTAAGGATGACTATTTAATGGTTTTGAGAGTGAAGTATTGAGTTTGTGTGTGTAATTTTGGTGTATCTGTAGGTGTTTGAGCTATTGCATGAACAGCTATGGTACAAGCCAAACGTTGGTATCTATGTAAAGCTTATTGTGATGCTTGGATAATGCAAACAGCCGGAAAAGTGTAACGCCCGCGATCCTCGATAGGATCGTTGGCCGTGACTTGGTTCGAGTGGAAGTGGGCAAACTCGGACTAAGTCTAAGGGAAGCGGATAAATGGCTTCCGGAAGGGAATAGTTGCTGAAACGAGCTGGGCAGTTGAGCTGGGTTAGCTCAACGGTTACTTGGTAGCTCACCGGAGCTGGACGGTGTGTTGGTCAGCTGGGTCGACTGACAGTAGCTGGGTGAGCTGGTCGACTGTCGTGGTAGCTGGACGGTTACGGACGGTTACCACGGATGGTTGTCGCGTGCCGAACAGGTGCAAGTGTTGGAGGGACGGTTACGGTATGTCCGAATAGACGCCAATGGGCAGTTTATGCCGAAACGACGCCAACAGAAGGGCGCTTCTGTAGAACGGTTCCATGGGCAGTTATTGGTCGAAAACTATAAATAGACGGCCTTGGGGATCATTTTGGACACGCGAAAACACAGAGAAAAGTCCACATAAGAACTCAGAAAGAAAGAGGAGGAAGTAAGGCGATCAGAAGGGGGTTCGACTAAGGTCGGATCTAGTACGAGGGTCAACGCGGTACAGACAGACCACCGCGTAGGCAAAGGTGAGTCCGACTCTGTCTTGACTCGGAATCATAGACTGGCCGGTGATTCGGCTTAGTTTAAGTGTTGGTAATAGATTAGAAGGGTCGGGGAAGGGTCTGGGCAGTCGGGTGTCTCGGTGGTTCGGGAAGCATCCCACTAGGACTCGGCTATGGCCCAGACTTGATTTCTGATCCGGATGGGAACCGTACTGCGGTTCAGACGGTTGTTGGATTAAGGGCTGGGACATTGCATCATTCGCCCTATGTAAAGAGACGGTTTAGCCGTCCATGAAAGATATGTGAACTGACGGTCTTTGTTTCCAGGAAAGGATGGTGATCGTGGGAAGGACTTGGCTTAGGCGCGAGAGACTCTTGGCTGGGAAGATGAGTGGTGATGGAACGGGTTGATAGGATCAATAGTCGAACTTGTAATAGCTTATATGCAAACTCATAAGTTGTATTGAATCCTTTATCATATTAATAAAGAACCCGTTTGCTTGTTTACTCTAATATTCGCATATGACTCTAAGTAGTGAATCTCAGAATGATATAATATGAATTGACTAAGGAATGGGCCCTAAAACTGAACATAGAACGGTTAAGTATGGAATGGTCGTGGGAGAACCTCACACGGACTTAGGCAGTCCGGGTTTGGGTCTTTCAAAAAGGCTCATGAACTCTTTCAGGCAATGATTAATGAAGGTTGTGTGGTGAATCATGAAGTGTACACTGCACTTTTATCTGCTTATAGTAGGAGTGGACGGTTTGATGCTGCGTTTATGCTTCTGGAACAAATGAAATGTAGTCATAACTGTCAGCCGGATGTGCATACGTATTCGATCCTTATTAAATCGTTTCTTTAGGTTTTTGCGTTTGATAAGGTTCAGGATCTGCTTTCTGATATGAGAAGACAGGGTATTTGGCCTAATACTATCACGTACAATGGTTAAGGCTTATAGAATTAGTGGCATGACTGCCCATGTAAAGGAGCTTCATGGTGTCGTTGAGTCCGTTGGTGAAGCCGAAGTTGTGTTGAAGAAGCCGGATTTTTAGCCGAAGAATAGAGCTCACTATTTTGGTATACATATATATATATATATCTAGGATCCATCGCCTTGTTCTAAAGATAGATATGAGAGTAAATACATTTGCAGTTCGCTTGCAAAACTTTGTAAAACAAAAAAATCGATACAAGTATAGTTCTTTACTCTTGTTTATGTTACATGGTATCAGTCTGTATGTGCTGAAGCAGCTAGATATGAGAGTTGAAGGTTGTATGCTTCTTTTAGTCGAGTCAAAACTTCTGCGATAGACAGTCTGCCAGATGCATCTCTCGGGGTCAAGGTAGCCTGCAGTGCCTTTAACAACAGTAGTAATATGAGATGCATCTGCTTTTGTAAATTGTTTTGACAGGCCAAAGTCGGAAACTTTCGCGTTCATATCTTTGTCAAGAAGTATGTTACTACTCTTTACATCCCGATGTATAATTCTCGGCTCACTTCCATTGTGCAGGTAGTCCAATCCTGCATGTATAAAACAAAAATGTTACTATCTGCCAGAAGAAATTGTGTAATAGTATAATGATACCAATGACTAATGTTGAAGATGTGCCTTTTGCAGCATCAACTGCAACTTTTAGTCTTCAAACCCAGTTCAATGAATGCCTTTTGCTACGTGGACCTGCAGAAGCAAGATAGCACTAACATTGCAAGGAAGATGACTTTGAAAAAAGGATGATGAGCAATTGGTAGATACTTGAGGATTTGCATACCGTAAAGGTGATCAGCTAATGATCCACCAGATAGATACTCATAAACCAGTATTTGACGTTTTGGTTCGTAGCAGAAGCCCTCGAATGAAACATGATTTTGGTGGCAGATCTGAGACAAAAGGTGCACCTAGAAGGTTGACAGTATAAAGGAGGACTTTTAGATATCATTATAGATTAATGCATCCTTGACCGCAATGGTATGAACGCTTAACCTCGTTGATGAAAGAATCAGCTCCAAGTTGAGTTCTATCAAATCGCACTTTGACCGCAACTTGTTTTCCATCTGGTAGTTTTCCACGGTATACAGCTCCAAAACTTCCACGACCAATCACTTCCTTGAAATTCCTAGTAGCTGACATGATCTCTTTGTGAGAAGAGATTCTTGAAGTGTTCCAGTTCTGCATCTTCAGTTGTGTTCCTGATCAAGCAAGTCTCCAAATGTTGGACTAATGGACCTCAGGTTGATTTGTGAAAGAAACCTGGACAGCCAGGAGAAGAAAAGTATGAGCTGAGATCAAGAAATGTTGAAAGCAATGAGTATGATAAAAAGATTTGTTTTACAATGATGTAACGCTGTTTTCTTCACATTCGAAATGCATGAGCTATGTTCGCTTTATTACACGCTTGAGTCGTGGGTCTTGGCATACTACATAACCATTTATCTTGTACCCCATGTTTCAACTTGGAGTATTTCGGATGAAATAAAAGAAAGATGCGTCTTGCCGCCGGAGTGCACATCAAGACCGGGAAGAAATCAAGAAACCCGGTTTCCATCCACCGAAGAAAGTCACCGAAAGCGGAGGAACAAGTACCAGCCTGGGGTAAACTTGGATAAATGGTTGCAGCCCGAAAGTCCCGTGTTCGTGTTTGCTATTTGTGTTTGCATTTGGATTTTAAAGACAAAACTATTGTTGTGTTGTGTTGATTTATTAACGTCTTGTTTTGTATAATGTGGAAGTTTAGATTTAATTATATCAAAATTTAAAGTATTTATTAAATTATTGATACTTTTTAATTGTAAAACAGGGTAATTTATTAAACTGAAGATAATTATAATTATACAAGAGACAAAAAAATTCCTAATTTTTATGTTCTAAAAATTCAAATATATAAAACACTTGTAATAACATAAGGTATACTTTCTCTAACTTATGACAGACCATCTTTGGATGAAACTGGTGAAAACTATGATTTCGTGTAATAAATGATGTAAACCTCAAACCTGGTAAATAATATTAAAAAAGCATCTGTCCAACTGAAACTTATTTAGTTCAATCAAAGTCCAACTACAAACAATAAAAATATTGGAAAGTACAACTATGAATACATACGGATAACTGATCAACTGAGGGAAAACTATGTACATATACAAAGAAGATGAGCAAAAATTGGATTTGATTTATGTTTCACTCTAATGGGAAAAAAAAAGGAAAAAAAAAAAGAGAGAGGCCAAGGCCGCGAGAGAGATGAAGAAGCAGTGTTGTGATACCCGGACCGGACCGTCCGGTCAGCGCGGTTCAACCGCGACTTAGACGTTCTCCTGGCTCGTGTTTAGTGTTAAAATTCGGCAATCATAAACCCGACAAAACCCAAAAAAACTCGTCCACCATCCGGGACCCAGTGAACCGGTTCAACCGATGGATCATTAAAATTTATTTGATTTTAAAAATATAATATAGGATTTGAATGAATTTCAGTTTGGTTTAGTTTTTTTTCAACTCTTAAGCTTATTTTAGCCTCTAGTCGTTTTCTAAGAAGGGAAGAAAGAGGAGAGTCTCTGTGAGTCCCTGTGAACATTCCTGCGAGTTTCTGTGGAGGTTTCTTAGATATCTATATGTGGAGAGGGAGATATGGGGCTTAGCTGAGCATGGTTAGGTCGCAGGAGCGTGTAAGGATGCGTTATTCTCTCTGTTGATCCGGAAGCTAAGGTGAGTGCGTGACCATGGGCTTATCTAAGCGTTGGAGATCTAATTGATTGAGTTATGTGATTGTGTGATAGATTGGGGTTGAATCCATGGTTGTTTGTTGTGTTTATCATGCTGGGATTGCATGATTTGATTGCTTTGTGTGTTAGGTTGAGTTGTGTTGCAGGGTTGTGGAGTTTCAGGTCTGAGGAGCTGGATTTCGTCGAGTTCGTGCGGATGCAAATATGAAGGTGGTTGTGCGAAGAAATTCATATTGAACCGAAAAAAAAGAGAAAGAGACTAAGAAACAAAGACTTACAACGACTTATGTTACCAACGACGAGGTGAGAAAACAATTTAGTTATCGTTTCATAACAAAGCAAAGGACAATGCCAGAGATGACAAAGCTAACGAAAGCATAGAAGCTGGTCTGATTTAAGTTAAAAGGAGAACTTTCAATCGCTGTGAGATCCACAATCTTTGTAGCAAGTTTCATTATCTCACACATTCGTGTTTTTCATATTTTCTCAAAATTAGAATAAAATAAAATAAAAATAAATAAAATTATAAATAAAAAAACTTTCTGCGAAGCGCGGGTTTCAACCTAGTATCAATGAAATATAAATACATTAAAATAAAAAAATTGGTTGACCCGACGACTTAGTGACCCAGATGGTAATCCGGTTCACTGTCCGGGTCCGATATCAAAACATTGAGAAGAGGGTAGAAAAAATAAATAAAATATTAGGTATTATGACGGTGAGGATTAAAACACAAACCAACGATCAGGATTAACTTTTTGGGTGTTGGGGCCTGTGTGGTTATTTTTCAAGATAAAAACGCAAACTAGCCGCAATTCCCAATTAACCTAGATCTTGCTCTCATATTTTCTGGTAGAGGCAAAACTCAATTTCGATCGAGAAATCCCTCCGCTTGAGGGAATTGGAGAGGGAGAAAGAGAGAGATCTACCACGCCGCAAGACGATTTTGGTATCAACCATCGATCAATCAACTCTGATAAGATGCCTAACTCTCGGAAGTCGCGGTGTTTGGGCGATCTTAATGATCACGAAAGACTTCAGGATAGATTGGAGTGGGAAGGATTCTCCGAAACCAAGATTAAAAGTGATGGAAATTGCCAGGTATTGTTTATGAATCCTTATACTCATTAGCCTAATAAATGTTTTTTCGTATCCTGAAGAATTCTTTGTTTGTTGTTGTTGCCAGTTCCGGGCTTTAGCTGATCAACTCTTTAAAACTGTGGATTCTCATGGACGAGTTAGGCGAGAAGTAGTAAAACAGGTAGTCAATCTTAAAGCTTTGCAGATTGTTTTTTTTCTCTCTCTCTCTTTTTAATGCGTAATGTCTATCATGATGATTCTGTTTTCCTTATCAGCTTAAATCTCGTCCACAATCTTACAAAGGATTTGTTGGTGCAATGAACTTCTCCGATTACGTAAAGAATATGTCCAATAACGCTGTTTGGGGCGATAACCTCACTTTGCAAGCAGCTGCAGATTTGTATGGGGTCGAAATAGTGGTCATTACATCATACAAAGATAAACCTAAAATTGAAGTTTGTCCCAAGTCTCAGAAACATCCCGACAAAGTCATTTACTTGAGCTTTCTGGCAGAGTACCATTACAACTCCATCTACCTAAACAACACAGGTTAGCGTTCTCTTTTCTTCTTCTTCAGAGCAATACTGTATCATTCTTGTTCTTCTTCTTATTCTCTGTCTTGTTGGTTGATTCAGGTTCAAGTGGTTCAGGTTCAGGTTCAAGTGGTTCAGGTTCAGGTTCGGAGACAGATACTGCCTCAATGGAGCAACAGAGGAAGAATAAGAACAATAAGGAGAGCAATAAGGAGAATGTGAAGGAGAATGTGAAGGAGAAGAAGAAGAAGAAGGAGAAGAAGAAGAAGAAGAAGAAGAACAAGGAGGAGGATCTATAAGGAGAATGTGAAGGAGGAGGAGAAGTAGAAGAAAATAGCAGTGTTTAGAAATTGCTTGACCAATCTCACTTGTTTTATGTCTCCACAATGCCTCTCTTTGACATGTACTTGTGTGTAAAAAATACCTACCATTCTATTTAAATACCTACCATTCTATTTAAATCGGGTCAATGCTAATCTTCTTTATCCCAAAATCACTTGTCTATTTGATGACAGTTGTGAGTTACAATGTGTAGGGTGTGGTTCGAGTTGAAACTGTTTCAACTGAGCACAAAAACAAGACACGTTCACTAATGAGACATCTTCATGTTTATCTTTATGGTTTAAGGGGATTGATTAACAGGTGCAAGAAAGAGGAAAGCTTTAGAGAGATATCTGTGCAAATTTATGGATATTCGAGTTTATATAGTTAAAACAGTGTTGGTATTTGGTATCTGTTGAAATTTTCTGCACTCTGTAACTGTTTTTAGTCTGTTTTATTGAGAATCTATGGTTGATTCTTTTTAGTCATTCGTTATGGGTAGGCATGACCACGGTTACGGTTATCACGATTACGGTTTATTAACCACCGG
>OVBW01003450.1:0-10192 GCA_900406355.1 Erysimum pusillum
GAAAATGCGCTATCCTCACCTGCTATGAATGTGAGTATTTGTTGTAGTGTTACTAGTTTTCATGCCTTTGAGTTCGACAATTTAGTTTCTCAACTACACATACCAATGATATAAGGCCTATAACATGAACTAAAAATATAAGTCTTCATAAGCCAAACAGAGCCCATTTCCCTACTCTCTGATCGTATCAAAAAGAAAGAGGTTAGATAAATAGGAAAGTTGTAAACCCTAGTGTTCACAAATCACAACGACATCCCTTAGATACATGATGTATCATGCATAGTTATTACTGATTTACTTAGTCTTGGTACTTCGGTAAAATTAGTTTTTTTTTTATTCGGTTTATTTGGTGTTTTGATTAATTCGGTTTTCAAAATTTCTACCGAATTGAATCGAATAAAAATTCGGTTCGGTTGCTTCGGTAATCGGTTGATTTGGTTCGGTTACTTGATTTATTTTACATTCCGATTGAACCGAAATTTTTTCTAATTCGGTTAATTTAAACCGAAATAGACCAAAATATATACAAACTAACAGACAAACCGCTTACAATGGGATTTGTTTATTGGGTTTCCTGAAATTTTTTATGTTTGATGTGTTAAAGTATTCTCCCTTTCTTCCACGTTTAGACAGACCTGTCGGCGCAATTAAAATCCATCTTCCAAATTTGATAGTTTTCCTTATAATCTCCAAACATGGCTGAGGGCTCATAGCAATGGGTTAGTTTCAGATTGGGAAAGATGTCAAAAAAATCGCCAACTTTCAAATTTGGGACGATTTAGTCACCAACTTTCAAAATGTCATTTTAATCACCAAGTTTCTGTTGACTTCTTAAAAAAATACGTAAGTTTCGTTGACATGGCCATTTGAGGCATGCCGTTAAGTTTCCGCTAACGGAGTTAATTTTCCGTTAACAATCTCCGTTTAGTTAAAAAAAACGATATATATACAATCTGTTTATAAAATAAAATGAATATGTTTTTGTGGTCTATTGGTAAGAGCGTGAATTTTTTAATCATGAAACCTAGGTTCGATTCTACCGATTGACGCAGTTTTTTTTCTATTTTTTAAAAAGAAACCAAACATAATATAGGGAATTCGAACTCGCGATATCAAAGACTTACTTATAAACCATAACCATTTGAGCTAGAGAATTTTAATGATAAATATAGAAAACATGTAATTATAATATAACGCCGCCGCTGCTTACATCCTCAAAAAACCCTAAAACAGTATCGGGAACAGAGAACTGATGGACACCGAAAAAAGATCAAGATCGAGAGCTAGATCTACCAATGAAGTATTGGTCACTGTCATCATCATGACATGCAATCCGTAACGATCCATGATGGCTTTTTCGAGTCTTTTTTTATTTTTGTATACTGCAACGCGGTGAAAACAAGATGAGCGGCATGGTGAAGAGCTCTGCTTGTCTCGGAATTTGTACATCGATGAAGATATACTGTTTTGAAAGAGGCGGGTTTGGGATGTAAGCGGCAGCGATGTTATGATATAATTATATGTGTTTCTTTATTTTTTTATTTTTTTTATTTTTTATTTTTGAATACCAGGAGGTTCTGAGCCGAAACCCGTATAATCCCCCCAGGCCCGAAACCACAGCATGTAATTATATGTGTTTCTTTGTTGTTCAGTAAACTTGTGTAGCTCTGTTGGCAACAGGATCCTTACTATGGCTTTCAAGTCACGATTTCGAATCCAAGATAGGGTATTGTTTGTTTTTGTTTTCAGAAAATAGAAAAAAACTGCGTCAATCAGTAGTATTAGCCCTGGGAGTTCGGTTTTTATGGTTTATTTAGATTTTAAAATTGTTACCGAAATAAGCAAAAAACAAAAACGGTTCAGTTTGGTTCGGTTGTAGATAAATTCGGTTATTTAGTTTTTTACCGAATTAAACCAAAATTAACACAAAAAGGATAATATCGGTTTTTGCGGTTGGTTTTGATAATTTTGGTTTATTCGATCTAATATAATGTTACTTTTGGTTTATTCGGTCTAAAATAATGTTACTTTAGTTTAGATTATTTCTCGTGGGCAAACTTGGTAGGAGTTAACCAGTGATTCATTACAACCGAACTGAACAGCTACCACGTGCGGAAGGTGCGAGGTTTGGATTGAGCTTTGAGGAAGTCTAGTCTGGGTTTAGATCTGGAGATATATGATCTGGTTTTAGCCTCCTCCACGAATATAACCCTTCCATCCAAAAACTGTATAAACACCAAATCAGAGTTCCAAAGATGGGAATTTGATATATCTTTTTTGTTCTCAATCTTCAGATAAACAATTTAGAAATCAAAACAATCGTGTGATGTTGGAAACAATGGCTAATTTGCCCTCTTTTTCAAAAAGTTATTCAGATATTACTAAAATGAGAATTATTGGGAATTAAATTTAAAAGGAAAAAATATTGAAATACCACTAAACCAGGAGAAATTAGAAGATTTACAAAAAAACCAGGATATAATAATTTACCCTAAGTGAATGAAAAAGTCAAAAGAACAAAAAACAAAAGCATAAAAATCAAAAACTCTCTCGCCGGTTGAGAAAATCTGATTTCCTTCAGCGCCTCTGTCGATTAAATTTCCGGCGAATTCAGCCGAAACCCTATATAACGCTGCATCTCACAGTTACTCGCGGCCTCTCATAGTTACTCGCCGCTTCTCCCTCAATAACGCCGCCTCCGTCGAATCCTAAGTACTGCCGCCATAATTCGTTATAAGATCAACCGCCGTGCTTCCATTCCCGTTGTCGTTGTTGTTTCTTTTGTTATTCAGAGAAATTCTGAGATTTTACTTGCACGGCAATTCCAAGTTCCAACGGTAATTTGTATTTATGTTTTGGGAAAACGGTATATTTCCCCCCTCAGAAGTTTCATATAACAACAGATTCCCACAGAGTTTCAACCTCGATCTGTATCCCCACCATAGCAAAGTTTCAAACTTATTTCTCCCTCGAATGAAAGTTCAAAACCCGTATCCACATATAGCTTGGTTAACTCGGTTTACGACACAAACCCGATGGCAAACCAAAAACGCCTCGTTGGTACACCGATTTAAGACCCAGAACTCGTAAGAAATCCCCAATTTGAGACTCGAAAATTCCAATCGAGAAAAAACCCCAATTTGAGAAATTTAAGAACCCTAATTTCGATTTCAATCATCTGAGAAGTCTAAAATGAGCAATTCATCTGGAGTTATGAGTGGAATATCAAATGGACGGAGAAGAAGAGTTGTGGGTGTCCCGAAGATGTGTTGGTGTGGAGCTCGTATTGTGGCAAAGATTTCAAGAACTGATGCCAATCCATATCGACGTTATTATCGTTGTGATTATGCTTACAGACACAGGGTAATGTCAGTGATTTTTTTGGGTTGTTTCGATTCTCATTTAATTTCGATTCTCATTGAATTTCGATTCTCATTGTTCTTATTCACATGTAGCTTGAGGATGATAACCACACATTCAAGTGGGTTGATGCAGCATTGTTAGATGAGATAGAGACACTGGCTGTACGTACGGCAAAATTTGAAGCAAACGTGAAAGCGATTACAACAGAGAGTTTAGAGCATCATAAGCTAGTTTTTGAGAGAATGCAAATGAAGCTAGAGAAATAGATTTTTGAGAGTTTTGAGAGGGTGGAAGATGTAGTGTTGGAATCCAAATCAAACATGAAGAAAATGATGATTGCTGTTGTTGTAGGTTGCATGATCATGCTTGGTTTGAGTAAATTAATAGGTTGAATCAATTGTGTTTGTTGTAGTGTATTATCTTTTGCATTATGAATCTATTTCACTTGTTGTTGTTGTATCTATTTCACTTGTTATTGTACTGCTTTGATTATGAATTTAGTTTGCTTTATTTTTTGAAAACATGTTTCTGTTCATAATCTTATTTGGTAGCCAACGTTTTTGTGAAAACCTAGTTTAGATAGTCACTGAAAATGAAAACCTGTTTGAAAATGAGGCTTAAAACGCATTCATAACTTAAATTGCTCAAAAGAGAGATAAATAAGAGTTCAAAATGCATTCATAAACTCAGTTAATCATAATCCATAAGCTGAGACATTTCAAAAATACATCACCTAAAACCAAAAAGCATAGGTTCTAAACCAAAAGCATATCCTAAACTGAGTTACTTCTAATCTGAAGCAAAACCAAAAACTGAGTTAATCCTACTCCCATCTTCTTCTACTCTTAATCATCTTGTAGTCTCATCCATCTTCTCTCATACTTGAGTTAGAACTCCTTGAGATGACTCAACTTGAGTTCCAATGGCTTGACCAATCTCTCCTTCAAAGGCTTGAGACACCTTAAGAAGTAGACAACAAAGTAAAATATTAACACATTAAAAGAAAAAACAAAACATTAATACATTAACACATACTAACCTGTGTAGAAGAAGTCTTCTTCTTATTATTATGAAACCTAGAGTTGTGGTTTGCTGTAACACATATACCACAATGCATCACCCTTTTCTGCTCCGTAGATGCCTTCTTCGAAGGAGATTCATCTTTTTCCCTCTTCTGCTTTTTCTCCTTCTTAGTCATCTTCTTCCTCCTCCTAGGCTGCGGTGGTTCAGGTGGCACATGCACATTAGGAAATTCGGTTGACGGCCAAAACATAGGACCTTTTTGTGGAGATAGTCCCTCCCTCTGTGTAGTTCATCTTCCACATATCTGTCTGAAACCAGTGACACACATAGTCTTCAACCACAAGCTTCTTGTCTATAATTACTCCATATGCATGCTCACAAGGAATGCCACATATGTCCCATTTCCGATAAGTGCAAGTCCTCATACTCAAGTTTACCCGGTGAGAAGTACCACTATGTTTTGTTTCATACATGCCATTAGTGCTTCTCAATATCTGACATTCTGAGGCTGTCTTCAAGTCTTTTGCAAGGAACTCAGCTACATATGGCGTGCATCTCCCTTCATGAGAATGAGCTATAACAGATCTCGTGGCAACCCTTACCATTGCAAGTCTTCTTATGGTCTCAAGCATTGGCACAAATGCTTTCTCCCTAGCTTTCCCAATTGAGTTGTTAAAAGACTCAGTTGAGTTATTCTCAACATCTTCACAGTAATTCCCTAGCTTGTAGAACGCCCTCCACCGACTCCTTGGTTTTGCCTTCACCACATCACGCTATATCCTTGCATCAAAGTTGAACAACTTGGTCAAGTTTACTGCATGTTCAGTATCATTGTAGCTCCATGCCGTATCCCAAACAAGTTTCTTCATTTCTGGGTTCTTCCCGTATTTTGCCTTCAAGTTTCCATAGATGTGTTGGACACACATTCTATGTTCACTCCTTAGAAGCCCTATCTCAACAGCTCGGATCAATCCTTGCAACAAAAAAAAGTTCGTATAAAGAGACACAAAAAACAGATTTCTTCAAAACCAAAAAATAGAATTTACTCATAAAAAACAAATTGCTTATTACTTTTTGACGATTAGAGACTATGATATAACTTTCACCATCCATTAGTCCCAAATCAACCTTGATCTTCCTTACAAACCACACCCATTTATCTTTGTTTTCTACTTGTACACACCCCCAAGCTATTGGATAGATAGCATTATTTGCATCTCTACCTAAAGCAACCAGCAACTTACCTTTAACCTTTCCTTTAATGAAAGTGCAATCAACTCCTATTAGGTCCCTACAAGTCTCTTTCCATGTTTTTCTAATCGCATCAAAGCAGATATAAAACCTATTGAATACATCTTCCCCTGCATCATTTTTCACCACATCAATTTCAACAGTTGATTCCTTGTTTGAATATCTTATCTTAGCCGCATAATCTTGGAGACGCGCAAACTGGTCATCATATTCTTTCTCAATCCATCTCAATGCTTTATTTCTTGCAGCTTGACACTGATGCCTAGACACAGTGATTCTTCCATTTTGATTTAATGATTTTCTCGATCTTCTTAGGCATGAAATACTCAGGTTCCTCTTTGATATTATCTAAAAACAACCTAGCAATAATTGGAACCTTCACCATCTCACATTCTCCATTTGGAATACATGTATGCACGTCCTTGAACACATTAACACTCCACTTACTTGATTTTCCAGTTACTGAACAATAGATACACCAAACACAACCACCACCAACACATTTATACCCAAGCTTATCCTTATCATACATGTATGCGTGCTGTCTTTAGTGCATAGTCAAGGACAACATCCTTGAGAGCAATTCCACTAAAGAAAGTCTAATGCAAATATAAGTTCCCATCACCAGGTCTGTAAGTGTTACGGTTACGCTGTCTCTCTCGAACAATTTATTCGTCTTCATCGCCGTCATTGTCCGGATACTCATCATGACAAATCGAAGGCTCATCCACAAACTCCATCACTGCCTTCTCAATCTCAAACGTCTCTCGCTCCCTTGGGTCTTCATCATCAGGTTCATCGTCTCGCATTGAGTCATCGTTATGCAAAACAACTAATCCACTCGGGTTAAGGCAATCTGCTGTTGTTTCAGAAGCGTTCTCTTCAACTTCACTCATCTTTACAAAGCCTAGAAGACAACTTTATATACAGAACAAAACGCAAAATCTATGTTACTAGAATATTTGAAAATGTCAATAGGCCGATGCAGGAAACAATTGATATGTCATTAATTTAGACACAAGGAACAAAACCCAAACGTAAAATCGAGATTTGAAATCGAATTTTAAACAAGGAGGAGCATAACGCAGACGTAAAATGAAATCGACTGTTAAAACAAAACCCAGACATGAATCGATTCAAGGAACAAAGAAGGAATATGTACCTGAACTACTGGAGCTTGATTTTTCACAAAACGAGAGAGAGAGAGCGAAAAAATACTGAATTTTGGGGATTTAGGGTTCTTCGATTTTGGAGAGGTCTCATTTGGGGATTTTTTATGTTTTTGGATATTAATCGGGTTAAATTACGGGTTAAGCGGGTTTAGTTTCGTTGTTATGGTTAAAAGGTTGTTTGGGTAACAGTAAACCGAGATTAAATCGAGTTAACTATGCTAGGGTTTTGAACTTTCATTCGAGGGGGAAATAAGTTTGAAACTTTGCTATGGTGGAGATACAGATCGAGATTGAAACTCTGTGAGGATCTGTTGTTATATGAAACTTTCGAGGGGAAAATATACCGTTTTCCCTTATGTTTTGGATATTAGTATAAATTTTTTAATCTATCATTTATAAAAAAAAAATTAAATATGGCACTGTTAATAAGTAATTAAAGAAAGTAAATCTTCCAAATTAACCCAAAATTGTGACCACGTTCGCTTCCACGTACTCTGTTTCTATGTGCGTTAATGCCAAATTCCATACATATTTCAAATTGATGGTTTTTGATAATGCAAATTCTATACATATTTCAAATTGATTGCTCATATTGAGAATTTTGGTTTATCTCAGGATTTTTAACCTTTGAAAGTTTGAATTGTAATTGTTTGAAGAGTTTAGTTTAGAAACTTGGAGATTATTGACAATCCGGAACCATGAAGAGTTTATAACCGAATTTTGTTATGTAGTTGTGATGCAAGGGAAAATGGTTCGTCAAACGGATCCTGTAAAGCTAGTTACTCCACCACCTACTCCACCACCTTCAATTGAGAATGACGGTGAGACCAATCGCCCTGAGGAACCGATTGGTGAAGTTGATGGAATCAACTGTGAAGAAGATGATACGCGTGAAGATAAAGAAAACCATGAAGAAGGTGAAGAACAGGAAAATCTTGGTAGTAAAGAGGACGAACACATTAATCAAAGCGAATCTCAGGTTTGATTTGTTTGAAATTGAGTTAAAAATTGAATTAGAATAAGTAGAACAAGTTAAGTTTGTGTATGATTTGGGACAAGTAGTTAAACTTGTCCAACTAAAGATTAATTTTAAGTTTGTGTATGAATTTTCTAAGAAAGTGAAGAGGAAAATATTTCTAGTGAAGAAGACGAACACATTAATCAAAGGGAAGAATAAAGAAATTTCGAATCTCAGGTTTGTTTTGTTTGAAATTGAGTTGAAAACTGATTTATAAACAAGTAGTACAAATTAAATATTTAGAGTTTGATGGTATAGTTACTAATCCGTTAAGTTGATGATATTTATGTTTGCAATTTGAAATTTTGGTTTTGGATAACTAATATAACTTCTCCAACTAAAGATTAATTTTAAGTTTGTGTATGAATTTTTAGAAAAGTGACGATGATGAGCAACCAATGGAGCCACAGGAGATGTTCTTTGCTCCAAGTGAATACCATAAGAGTATTAAGGTAGGGACGGGTGTCGGTGAATGATGCG
Organism: Erysimum pusillum; assembly: GCA_900406355.1. Classification (NCBI taxonomy): domain Eukaryota; kingdom Viridiplantae; phylum Streptophyta; class Magnoliopsida; order Brassicales; family Brassicaceae; genus Erysimum; species Erysimum pusillum. Next base: position 8,308 of record OVBW01003450.1, read on the forward strand.
TTGGATATTATTAAACCATTTGAAGAAATGAAATCGTTTATGGAGCACTCACAGTTTAGGCATGTATTCCACATGTCTAAACAAGAAAATCACATGTCGCAAAAATGGAGATGCATAGAGAATGTTGGTTTGTGGTTAATGGAGTGCCTATTAGGTATTCCATTAGAAAACATGCGCTATTATCCAAATTTGATTGCAATGAGTACCCCAAGGGTTATGATCCAAGTAAGAAGGTCTTTGACAAACATTTAAAGTTTGCGAGAAGGGTTTTTGGTAAGACTTCTATTAAAATCAAATATGTGGAAGAGAAGTTGGAGAACGTTAAACTCTTTCAATGTCTCAAATATTTCAGCTCCTGTTTCAATCCTATTTGCAGCCCCTTCCTCTATAGTGTTATCAAACCAGACTTTTCTGCATCTATAAATATGATAAGGTTTTAGCCGTTTCCTATTATCCATGTAAACAAATTTCCTACTGAACTTCAGTCACTTAAATGGTATGTCTTTCCCACAGACATTACAAGCTTGTTTTCCTTTAACTTTGCAACCAGCTAAAGTACCTAAGGTTGGATAATCACTAATAGTCAACAGCAACATGGCTTTTAGTGTGAATGTCTCCTTCATGAATGAGTCATACACCTCAATGCCATCATTCCACATATCATTTAAATCATCAACTAATGGTTCTAGATAGACATCAATGCTGTTACCTGGAGCAGTTGGTCCTGGGATCAACATTGTCAGCATTATATTCTCTGTTTTCATACACATTGTTGGAGGCAAATTGTAATTTACTAGCAACACCGGCCATGTAATGTACTTTGTGTTCTGAATGGAGAAAGAATTCATCCCATCAGTTGACAGCCCTAACCTCAGGTTTCTTGGCTCAACAGCAAACTGAGGCCACTTAGAATTCACTTGAGCCCATGTTGTAGAGTCTACATGGTGCTTCATAGTACCATCTTCAGTAGCATTGTTGAAATGCCATTGCAAATTCTCTACCAATCTTTTTGATCTAAACAAACGCTTGAATCTGTCCTTTATAGGAAAATATCTAAGTACCTTAGCTGGAATCCCTTCTTTTCTTCACCACTGTGCTTGTCCCTTTCTCATCTAGATGCATTACATCTTGGACAGCTTACCATATTTTCATACTATTTCCTGTAAAGAATGCAGTCATTCTTACATGCATGAATAACATCATAACCAAACCCAAATATCTTCAAGAATTTCTTCATCTCATCCGTTGATGTTGGAAGTACATTGTCTTGAGGCAGCATGTCATGAACAATAGTCAAAAGCTGATCAAAGAAGTTCTCTGACATATCACTTTTCACTTTGATGCGGTAAAGGGTCATAATCGCAGAAACTTTAGTGTAAGTAGGACAATGATGTGTCGGTAAGTTTCACCCAAACACACGACTCCTATGCTGCAAGTGCACAGCAAATCGTTTGTAGTATTTAGGGTATCAATCCACCGGAGAAGTGTGTACCAAGCGAATCACGCAAAACTAGAATAGGGCTAGAACGAGAGAGAGATTTGTTGTTGTTGTTGTCACTGAAATGAAACAGAAGAAAGTAAATAAAACCAAAGCAAAGCAAAGAAAGTAAATAACTAGAACTAAAGAAAGCAAATTAACTAAGAAAGCAAAACGAAAGCAGATTAGGGTTTAAAGCAATAAGATTAAAGACACTGGGCATTCAGGGATTCGCAGGGGATTCATTGCTAGGGTTCACTTGAGGGTTTTAGACGAGTATCGATTTAAAGCATGTTCACAAACTACAATCACTAAGTACCATCAAACCCTTGACCTGTAAGGTTCGATGCAAATGAGCTATTCGGTTATCCGTGTACGCGAGACGCGGGGGACACTCAATAGGAGCAC
>OVBW01003453.1:0-10188 GCA_900406355.1 Erysimum pusillum
GTTGATTTGATGATAACGGAAGTGGTTATGATGTTTCTTGTTTTTGTAGTTATAGCTTTTGCATGAATTGTAGTGAATAAGCGTGGTTCTGTGGATTGTAATATATAAAGGAAGATTCAAGTGGTACTCAAGAGTTCAGTTTTATCCATACTTTTAAGAGTTTATGTTTTTGTTTACCATTTTTCATTCGTTTAAACGATAATAGTATTGTGTGATTGAATGTTAGAGTTTTCTATTTCACAATTACTAAATATATAGATTCTATGATATTCGCAAGCTGAGAAGTATGATATTATGGAACTAAAAGGTTTTTGATTTTGTATGACTATTATCAACCTTAGGTAGCTCTTCTTGGAGTCGCTATGGTAAATTAGAATTACCATAGAAAACTCAAACTATGAACTGAAACAAGGAAAAACGAAATCTAATATTCTCAATCAAAGGGCTAAATCATTATAGAAAAAAGTCAGAAACAAGAGAAATTAAATGGAAAGGTTCTCTCTTAAAGAAGAGGATCCCATTTTATCGATATGGAAGAGAGTATGTTAACTGACAAGTTGAGGTTGTCAGAAATTACTTGGATCTTGCACTTAGGTGAAGCTACTTTAGGGAGCATCTCAAGTTGCTTGGATACTTTAATCACATCTTCGTCTTTTGATGTATCGTAGTACAATATCACTTGTTCCAGATTGGGCATTGTCTCCAAGAAGTGCTTCATCTGCTCTATCTCCGTCTCGTAATCAATGGTTGTTTTAAACTTGAGTATCTTTAGCACCTTCACTGGACTTGATGAAAGGCAAGTAGGACTGTTCTCGGCAGATTTACACCGGCACAAGTCTCCACATCTATCCGTTGCTTTGTGGAGGAGTCCCTGAAGCAATAAAATAAAACATTAGTTGTATCTATTTCTCGTACGTTACTGAAAAATGTCACATAATGGAACTAAAAGGTTTTTGATTTTGTACTTGGAAGATGAGTGTTTTCAGATTTGGACATTTTTTTAGCAAGTCCGGCAATGATTCCCATCCTACTGTCGGACTACTCTCTATAGTTAAATGAGCCAAGTTGTTGAATATCGGTATTGCTTCGCAGCAGAACGTAAGTACCTGAAACAAAACCAAATCAACGAAGATCATCATCACTCATTTGCAATTGCAACCATTAACTCAAATCATTAAGCAGATTGTTTCTCTTCTTTATTTCCTAAGCAGCTAAAGACAACGAAAGATAGGAGAAGAAATGGGAGTAATATACAAACCTCAACGGTGCTCGCCGATAAGTAAATGATATGAACATTGCGTATTCCCACAAACAGATTCGTTGCATCGCCAACCCTAACATTTTCTACCTCCTCATATCCCACTTTAAGATCGAGCCTAGCTTCAATAAGCGATTCGAAATTCACTTTTGCATAACTTAGCGCAACAATATCAGAATATTCAAAGTAGACAAGAGCCGGAGTATCAAATGTGACACTCTGATTTGGGTTACAAGGCACCTCCTCAAAAGAGATCTTTAACCTTTTGAGCGTCGAATGGGACACGGAGCAAGACTCCCAATGATTCCACAACAGATTTATCAGAACTAATTCCTCAAGGACTGGACAACCTGAAAGAAGCTTCGCTAAAGGACAAACATTTTCGTAATCTATCTCAAATGTATCAAGATAAAGAGTCTTGAGCTTTGGAAGGAAAATATCTTCAACTTCATCAACAAGAACACCTCCAGAGGCGAGACCATTTCTATTTCCTAGCCTCAGCTTAACGAGTGACTTGCTCGAAAAGACTTTGACAGGAAATAGATAATGCGGCCAACCTACAGCTAGGCATAGATCAAGATCTGATATACCACGCTCCAGCACATTGCATACCCAACGAGTGATACCAACATCTTCAACACCATTTCCACACTTTAAAGAGAACTTGTTTACAGGAAAATTCCCCTGCAGACTCAATATTCTATCCACAAAATCCATAAAAGTTGTGTGAATCTCAGTCTTTTCTTGTACGTAAAGTTCGTCTGGCTGCATACGTATGGGATCATCAAAATCAAGATTTGGTGAAAAAGCAAAGAGATACCGCCATTTTTTCGAGAGAATCGATGTTGAAGCAGCTTCTTTTATGGGAAGGAACGACAAGATGTGGTGAATAAGAACTTCTGGTAGATTGTTGATTAGATCTTTGGAACCGGTATCCAACTTTTTTGGATGCATAGTGACGGATCTCAATGTGACTTGCAACCTAAAAAAACATATATAATATCGAGTTTTTTATTTGGATCCAAAAGCAAATTGCTGGAGAAAATCAAATGAAGAAATGAGGAGACTCACTTAGGGCATTGCGAGAGGGAGGTGAATCTAGGGTTTTGGCATTCCTGACCTAGATTGAGTTGGTAATGTGGCGGGACAAGTGATTTCCAAAGTTATAATCTCACTCCATCTTATATATAGAACCTTTTCTTACCCTAATCCTCCCCTTATTAAATTAGCCATATCTCAAGTGGGATTTTATGAGAAATGTTTTTTTTATGAGTTAATAAAAACAAATGATGATATGTATTAAAATGAGGAATTAGATTTTCTGATTGGTTGTTAGATATTATTATTTTTGGTTAAAAAAATATATATCGAATTAAACTAATTATTCGTAAAATTTAATGTGAGATCTTTCACAGTATTACTCAAAAACGGAAATAACATATTATTAGACCGAGTTAATTATAATCCCAAAAATATATATATAAACTCAATCGAATAATATTATATAATGAATAACTAGTTTTTCAAAAATGTGATTAAACTCAAAGTTGTGACAAGAAAAAAATCAATCAAATTTAATGATGATGTGATTCAAAAAATAAAAATATTTAACATCACCATATGAGATGGTCCATATCAAATAAATGTTTAATTGACCAAATTTTTGAAAATCTTATGATCGGCCTAATTTTCAGGGATACGAAAAAGTGATGAATGATGTGTATTTGGTTTATTAATAAGATCAAAACAATCAAGTTTTCCAAAGATACCACACACTAAGCCCAAGTTTATCGGTCCTACAAGGATTGTTAAGGTTAAGAACTTAGATCATTAAGGCTAAAAGTTTCATGTAACAAGTAAAGTTGGGGTTTAATTTTATCTAGCTACTAAATGCAAACAAAATGAAAGAGAAAATAATATGCAAAGATTGATTGCTTTTTAATGAAATTTAGAGATTGATGATGGTTCAAGAGCTAGCAAATGTGGCAAGAGCATCAAAGGTTGGATCTTTTATCAAGTAGTCATCATCTAAGTTAGATCTTGAGATTGGGATCTTTCTTGGTATACTAAGCCACTTTCATGGTCATAGTCTATTCACTAGCATGCATTCACCATCTAGATCTCTCATAGTGATGATGATGCTAGAGATAATTATAGATCCATCCCAACGAAATACTAAACACCCTAAACCCATCTCTCAATGGATAGCTCCATTGAATCTCTCTTAGGTGTAACAACAAATAGTTGGTGAGTATTTTATTGAACCTAGTCCTAGAGATTTGGATTGTGCACATCTATATCTAGTCTTGAAACATATTCAATGGATAGAGCTTGATGATTTAGACCATGGATTGAGATCCAATCCTCAAAGCTCAAACCTTGCTATAAACTCTCAAACCATTTTGTGACTACGCACTCATGGATCTATTGAGATCCATGGTGAGATCCTAACAACAAACAAGAAATGATCAAGCAAAGATCAATATCTTCAAAAGTCAATAATCATCAAAGGATTAAGAACTCATGAAGATGATGAATCCTAACAAGAACACATAAAGCTAGAGACAAAATTCAAAATTTGATTCAAAAGATGAAAAGTGAAAGTTGTGAAAATGGTTGTTTTGTTAAATGAAAAATAAGTACTATTTCTCTCTTTATAAGGACAAATGATATAAGATCAAGCTCCTTTATTTAAAACAAATAAGATTGTGTAAAGGAGTCTCGTATATATGGATCAAATCCATTTAGGAATAAGCTACAGTATGCTCCAAAATAAAATACAAGAAAACCTCACAGAAACTGGTCTAGTAAATAAAAAGTGAAAATTCATTGACGTTAAATCCAGTCAACGAAGACTCGTAATCTGGGTGCGTAGCTAAAAGTTCGAGTATTAAAACAAGTAAGAAAAATACTTGATGTATATTAGTGTAAGCGCAAAAAGTTCTTTTATGAAACGGGTAATAGAGAAAAATAGTTGGTGTATTTTTATGAAATTTTCCCAAATAAAAAAATATGCTTAAGCAAAACAATTAATATATATCCGTTGTAAATTTTATAAAAAAATTTAAACCCAACTGTAATTTTTTTACTTTTTAAACCGTACTTTTAAATTTATTTTTCTTTCTTAGTTTGATTTTGTAGTTGAGTATCCCATAAAGCTGATTGGTTTTAGGATTGCTTAAGTTTGGATTTCTTGTGACAATATATCATTTTTTTCCTTGGTTTATTGTCACATTTTGGATTTTCTAGCATGGGTTGTGATGAAATAGTTAATTTTAGACCTATATTGTTATGTTCAAGTTATGGGCCAAATTTAGATTTTCATATTTTGATAACTTTTTTTTGGGTTTGGGAATTTAGATTTTCATATTTTGATAAGTCTTTTGGGTTTGGGTTTGGGTTTGGGTTTGCCTGATGTATTTGTTCTATGTATATAAATTACATCATTTTTCTCAAATCATGTTGCAATGATGTAAATCATTTTTCTTCAATTCTATTATGAATATTGTATGTTGCCATTTATATCATGAAGATTGACTACGTATTTAGGAGGTTTCTTAAAATAATGACTGTGTGTACTACACAAAGTTTGACAAGTCAAAACGTGCAACCACAACCATTTAAGAAATCACAAGAACAAAGAACATCACAATAACAAAACCATTTTCTCTTAAGATTTTGTCCCAAACAAGAATATCATTAATACAAGGAGTATTTGTTCTTAGAGTCCCTTTTTTCAAACTCATATTGTCGTTTGACTCCCTTTCTTGTGAGAGGGACCTTTTTTGGTGCTAATTGACCTTTTTAACCTTTTGACACAATCGATGCAACTCTCCTTCTCTCCTCACACGCACAACATTTCTTTTTTTTTCTATCTCTTTATTTCTTTCTTTCTTTCTTTCTTTTTTCTTTCTTTCTTTCTTTCTTTCTTTTTTCTTTCTCTAACATAAATATTTTTATATAGAAATTTATAATATTTTCTCCTCTATATTTTAAGACCCATTTTTAATATATTTTAAGTGAATAGAGTTTAGAGTTTATAGTTTAGGGTTTTAGTTTTTGGGTTTAGTGGATAAAGTTTAAGGTTTTAGATTTATGGTTTAGGGTTTAGAGGATATGATTNTTTATGGTTTAGGGTTTAGAGTTTATAAGTGATGAATGATGTGTATGTGGTTTATTAATAATGATCTAAGGTTTCATGTAACAAGTAAAGTTGGGGTTTTTATCTAGCTACTAAATGCAAACAAAATGAAAGAGAAAATAATATGCAAAGATTGATTGCTTTTTAATGAAATTTAGAGATTGATGATGGTTCAAGAGCTAGCAAATGTGGCAAGAATATCAATGGTTGGATCTTTTATCCAGTGGTCATCATCTAAGCTAGATCTAGAGATTGGGATCTTTCTTGGTATACTAAGCCACTTTTATGGTCATAGTCTATATATTCACTAGCAAGCATTCACCATCTAGATCTCTCATAGTGATGATGATGCTAGAGATCATTATAGATCCATCCCAACGAAGTACCTAAACCCATCTCTCAATGGATAGCTCCATTGAATCTCTCTTAGGTGTAACAACAAATACTTGGTGAGTATTTTATTGAACCTACTCCTAGAGATTTGGATTGTGCACATCTATATCTAGTCTTTGAAACATATTCAATGGATAGAGCTAGCTTGATGATTTAGAGCATGGATTGAGATCCAATCCTCAATGCTCAAACCTTGCTAAACTCTCAAACCATTTTGTGACTACTCACTCATGGATCTATTGCGATTTATGGTGAGATCCTAACAACAAACAAGAAATGATCAAGCAAAGATCAATATCTTTAAGAGTCAATAATCATCAAAGGATTAAGAACTCATGAAGATGATGAATCCTAACAAGAACAAATAAAGCTAGAGACAAAATTCAAAATTTGATTCAAAAGATTAAAAGTGAAAGTTGTGATAATGGTTGTTTTGTTAAATGAAAAATAAGTCCTACTTCTCTCTTTATAAGGACAAATGATATAAGATCAAGCTCCTTTATTTAAAACAAATAAGATTGTGTAAAGGAGTCTCGTATATATGGATGAAATCCATTTAGGAATAAGCTATGTTCCAAAATAATATACAAGAAAACCTCACACATACTGGTCTAGTAAATAAAAAGAGAAAATTCATTGACGTTAAATCCAGTCAACGAAGACTCATAATCTGGGTGCGCAGCTAAAAGTTCGAGTATTAAAACAGGTAAGAAAAATACTTGATGTATATTAGTGGAAACGCAAAAAGTTCATGTATGAAATGGGTAATAGAAAAATAGTTAGTGCATTTTTACGAAATTTTCCCAAATAAAAAAATATGCTTAAGCAAAACAATTAATATACTTCCGTTGTAAATTTTATAAAAAAATTTAAACCCCACTATAATTTTTACTTTTTAAACCCTACTTTTAAATTTATTTTTCTTTCTTAGTTTGATTTTGTAGTTGAGTATCCCATAAAACTGATTGGTTTTAGGATTGCTTAAGTTTGGATTTCTTGTGAGTTGTGACAATGTATCATTTTTTCCTTGGTTTATTGTCACATTTTGGATTTTCTAGCATGGGTTGTGATGAAAGTTAATTTTAGGCCTAGATTGTTATGTTCAATTATGTTATGGGCCAAATTTAGATTTTCATATTTTGATAAGTTTTTTTGGGTTTGGGAATTTAGATTTTCATATTTTGATAAGTCTTTTGGGTTTGGGTTTGGGTTTGCCTGATTTATTTGTTCTAGGTATATAAATTACATCATTTTTCTCAAATCATGTTGCAATGATGTATAAATCATTTTTCTTCAACTTCTATTATGAATATTGTATGTTACCATTTATATCATGAAGATTGACTACGTATTTAGGATGTTTCTTAAAATAATGACTGTGTGTACTACACAAAGTTTGACAAGTCAAAACGTGCAACCACAACCATTTAAGAAATCACAAGAACAAAGAACATCACAATAAATACAAAACCATTTTTTCTTAAGATGTTGTCCCAAACAAAAATATCATTAATACAATGGATCTTAGTAACATGCATAACATGTCACCACCATCATCATCAACAACAGCGAATCCTACCAATTCCGACATGGTGGTGATGCATATGACCTTCTTCTGGGGCAAGAACACGGACGTTCTCTTCGCCGGCTGGCCCGGGACAAGTCCCGGCATGTACGCTCTATGTCTCATCATCGTCTTCCTCCTTGCTGTAATCGCTGAGTGGCTTGCCGATTTTTCGATCTTTCAAGGTCGTGGCTCCACCAGCCGTGCCGCAGGGCTTGCTCAGACTGCCGTGTACACACTCAAGACAGGCCTTGCCTATCTTGTGATGCTCGCCACTATGTCCTTTAATGTTGGTGTTTTAATCGCTGCTATCTCCGGATTCGCTGTTGGCTTCATGCTCTTCGGTAGCACTACTTTCAAGAAACCCTCTGATTCCGATTACCGGAAAACCACAGAACTTATCTAGCCGTCGTCAGGCTGTGTTTGTTGAACAAGAACACCTACTAGTTACTTTTTATTTTACTTGCAAAAAACATTTCGTTTGTGTGTGGTTTGTGTTGCTTTGAATTTTAATATTTCGTTTTGGTTAAGTAGATAATTTGTGGAAGTAAAATGTTATCAATCGATTTTTGGTCTGTCTTGAAAAAAAAAAATAATAATTATAAAATAAATCATAACTACTTTTGTGACTAGACACTGGAGTTTTGGAATTTTATGAAAAACCATGTTACCCCACTCCAACTTTGAAGAATATGTCCATGTTTTTTGATAAAGGCCATTTTGCATTATTGTAGTTAGATGTAGATGATAAGTTTTCAACCACAAATTAAAATAACAAACGCTGTCCATCCATCACCCCAATGGTTTCTGTTAGTCCTCTGCGATAGAATCTGAACTTTTATTGAATTTCATTGGATGATATGTTTAATATATAGATATCGAAGACAAATTTAATTCATATGTGATATATATTCACCTTTTTTGTTTCGTAAAAGATAAATCCTTAACGATTAAAATCCATAAACCATACTAACTGAATCCGAACCGAAACTCGAACCGAAACCGACTTCTAAAACAAATAATATCCAATCGGTTATTTAGAGGTAACCGAAACCGAACCGGTTGGGTTGTTCGGTTATCGGATTATTTGCCCAGGGCTATTACTCAACATTTTGTTTATTGGTAGCACAAAACATGAAAACATGCAAAAGAGTAATAATAGGTAGTTATTTTAATCACTTTTGGGGCGGGGTTTTAAAAAACAGAAATTAGAAAGATTCTCATACAGGTTATGTTTTAGATGGAAGATAGTATAAAATTACATAAGAAAATTCTTATGCAAATAGAAGTAAGTAGCTCCAGGTACTCCAATAACAACTTGTTGGGACTCTGATATTTCAGTAATGTTCATCCATATACCAATGTAAAACTAAAACCCATTGAATTCCACATGCTCTTCAAATTCTCAAGTAATCAATTAATTAATGTCAAAGAATCAACACTTTGGTTCAGTCGTATGGAACTATATATATCGTGCATTAATTCAAAGAGTTGTACAATTAACACAGCTTACAAATTAACCGGCATGTGGTGGTGAAAGTGAATGGTGTATATTTCCAGGAGGACTTGTGGTTTGTAAGATAATACAGTCTCAGCTGCTCTTAAACCGGCATGTGGCGAACCTAGAGATACAAGACCTCGCGCTCCTTGTATAGTAAAGATTATGATGAGCTGTTTTGGCGGTCGTGACAAAGGCAAGTTTATTTTAAGTAAATATAAACATTGAAGTACTTCTTTATTGAATTGAATTGTTATTGCAATCACACCTAAGGTTTACATTTTTCGGTTTTAAGGCTTACGGCTTGAAATGACTCGATAGACGAAAGACACGTTTTACTTAATTATTTCGAAGAAGGCTGAATACAAATGAAAACTGAGGTGAGCTTATATAGACGCTCATACATACGGTCATAAGCTCTAAAGAAGTTTAGCCCAAAAAAAAAAAAAAAAGCTCTAAAGAAGTAAATAAATCGCAGCAATTAAAAAAAAAGGAGCCATTGGACATTAAAGGATGGTTCATGGCCGAAATAGGGAAGTCTTGATTTTCTTGAGTCTTGATAGCTTGGGCGAATAGTGGTGCTGTCTAGGGATGTCCAGGTACGTTTTGAAGACAATGCAAAAGGGAAGGAAATGACAACTTTCTTGAAGACAATGCTATGGACGTTTTGACTACTATCGCTATCTTAAGCATTGTTTTATTGCAGCACCGTGAGACTCTCTAGGGCTCTACATGTATCTACTCAATACTCTAACACAATAAGATAGATCAGGTCTAGTATGTAAAGATATTGAAGACAACATTCTTACGATAAGCAGTAGCGTCTATTTCTCCTTCATGTTCAGCTTTTGATAGCTTTAGTCCAGATTCCATAGGCGTATGCACAGCGTTACAATTCTGCATTTCTGCCTCAATGATCTTCTGGGCGTATCGGCTCTTTATATATATTATGGGAAAGAAAAACGTTTCATCCGAGAATCTCGGAAACAAACATAGCTAAGAAAAAAATAAAAACAAAAACCTTTTTATACATAATATCGGAATTCCTTTAAATATTGGGTTTAGGAAAGATACAAAAATAAGTTTATCAAAAGAACTGACGGTGCTTGCCACTGATATAAATAGGTTACAAAGGTTTCATTGGATAATAATTTGGATTTGCTAAAGGTGACAGCTACTCAAGCTAGGTTTCAGACTTTGGAGATCGATTTACTATGGCAGATCCGAGGGACCTCAAGTTCTTGCCATCAGACGTGAGGTTGGTGGATCATTATCTACGCAATAGAATAAAGACAGGCGAGGAAGGTTTTATAAAAGACATCAAACTTTACGAA
>OVBW01003458.1:0-10179 GCA_900406355.1 Erysimum pusillum
ATTCGCCTGATAAAAGTTTCTGAGCAAAGAAGATAAGAAATAAGAGACGGAGAATTAATTAAAGAAGAAAAAAAATCAAAAGAGCCGTGTCAGAGAGATAAAATCTGANGCTCTTTTCCTTAGGGACAAGCTTTCTAATTGAAGATGCTAAGTTGGTCTCAAAATTGTTCAACAGCGAGAAAAGCTTTGGGGACAGTACCGAAGTCTTTGAAGATAGATTCTTGAACGGGTTTCCAAATTGGAAGAAACCGCGTGGAGGGTCTTGTGGACGAGCCATTTTGTTAAGTTTCAACTGAAAACAAAAACAGAGAAGAAAGAAGAACACAGATCACATATCAAATTGGCAATTATCACAAAACAAAAATATGAATACTTAGATATTTTGAAGATCCATACTAATCCAATACAAAGATCAAAGTATGGATCTTTCCTCAAACAGACACAAACAACATCAGATCCTCTCTTCGATTAAAAATTGTAAGTCATCGAAAAAGTCAACCAACGATATATTAATAGTCCCAAGATCTGAAAAGCTTTCAAATCAATAGATCCAAGACTCAATCCTAAGAGGCAAGATCAATCTCCAACTTACGGGTTAAAAAAAAAAATCATTTTCTTCTGTATATAAAGCAAAACCCAGATCTTAAAAAATCTGTAATCCGATAAACCCATGTCGAAATTCACATAGATTAGAGATCAAAGACATCAAGTCTAACACAAGATTATCTGAAACAAAAAAAAAATAGACGAAAGAGTAATCGAAACTGACCTAAAAGAGATAGATCCTTGAACAAAAGCTACACCGGTAACTCCAAAATTATAGAACTCGAATTCGCCTGATAAAAGTTTCTGAGCAAAGAAGATAAGAAATAAGAGACGGAGNTCATTTTCTTCTGTATATAAAGCAAAACTCAGATCTTAAAAAAATCTGTAATCCGATAAACCCATGTCGAAATTCACATAGATTAGAGATCAAAGACATCAAATCTAACACAAGATTATCTGAAAAAAAAAAAAAAAAAAAAAAAAAAAAAGAGAAATCNAGAAATAAGAGACGGAGAATTAATTAAAGAAGAAAAAAAATCAAAAGAGCCGTGTCAGAGAGATAAAATCTGAATTAATAGAAAACAAGGACAAGATTCATCAGAATAACGGGTCAGTGTTCATACCGAAAATTCAAATCAAACACTAATTTCTGTGGACGGAAATTTCCAGGAAAGATAGGAACTTGGAACGCGTTCTTCTTAAATGACTAAACCACAAAGCTGCCGTAGAACTAGAGATAAACAAGCAACTAAAGAAAAGTAAATAAAAATAATAATTAGGTTTGATTGACGTTGATTTGGTAGACGAAAGTGATAGGATTGTGATTTTAGGTTCCAGTTACGCGGCTGTGACGGAACACTAAATGACAGATCAANTTGACGTTGATTTGGTAGACGAAAGTGATAGGATTGCGATTTTAGGTTCCAGTTACGCGGCTGTGACGGAACACTAAATGACAGATCAAGGCGTGTACGGTTACGATGTGTTCAATTCAGTTGGCCTACTTGTTGTGTTACTGTACACCTGACGAAAAAGTCAATTCTAGCCAGCGGATATTTTTCCCCTTTAATCTTACGGCCCATATTATCTCATCTTCCGTGTGAAATTCAATCATCCAATGATAATTTTTCTTCATATTTAATGATTTCTTACAATGACTTTTCAAAGATTTAATTAGCGCTAATTTAAACAACATTTTCAAAAACTAGCCATTAGAAAAGACGTAGTATTTGTAAGTGAGAGTATCTTAAACGAATGAAAATATCTCTCATGTTAATGCAAAAATACATATATGTGTATGTTTTAACCAAACCAAACGCAATTTATGCTAAACATACTTTAGATAAGTTTTAGATAATCAAGTTTATACATGTTGTAGAAAGACTTAGTCATGGTTATAAAATAGTTAACTGCGAGTTTATTATATATATAAACACATTTAGTTTTAAGCTGAAGATAATAATTTCCTTAATGTAATATTTTTGTCAAGAATCAAATGATGCATGTATACATTTTGACGTTTGTGTACGCAATACATACACATATTTTACTCTTTCTCCTCACACAAAATGCTTTGTTGTGGTGGTTTAGTTTTCTTTAAGAAATAGCCAAGTATCATATAACGGAATGACTTGGAGAAGTATACACATTCGTAATTTTATTTTCTATACTTTTTATATAGTTGTCTCTAAGTCTAAGTTTTTCTCCTCCATGAGAAGAGAGTTTCCGGTCGTCGGTCGATGACAAGTGCACTTACCTTGTGAGTTTTGAGACAAGCAACTTATCCAAATTTGACTATAAATTAATTATTCGACCTGTTTTAAAATTCATGCAACTTGGAAATTTACAAGATAATCACACAACTAGGTCCATAATCGAGATAATTTACTTTATTATATGACAACAACTGTATGGACACATACTCACGTGAGCTTAAAGAATCCTTGTGGGTCCATTTTGTCCCATACCGGTTCTAAAGCGATAAGTTTGATCCATCGACCAATCCCCTGCTTATNAATCACACAACTAGGTCCATAATCGAGATAATTTAGTTTATTATATGACAACAACTGTATGGACACATACTCACGTGAGCTTAAAGAATCCTTGTGGGACATACCGGTTCTAAAGCGATAAGTTTGATCCATCGACCAATCCCCTGCTTATGATGCGGGCAGAACATAGCGTCGAGGTCGGTCCAAACATTACATATTATAGTATATTTATAAATGACATGTGAATGTGATCGTTGACAAAAGGTTACAAAGAAGAAGAAAGTTAAGGCAAAGACTCGAAGAGCCAAAGAATGAAAACATTCTGTAAGTGAGACAATAATATACGAGGAAAAAAATTGAAATATAATGGTCGTGTGAGATGGAGTCACTCAACCTAAGTGACTCTTTTTCATCTTAGCTTTTGCTGATGATGCCGTGAACCGCTCTCGCCACTTTCACTATCCGTTGCAACCACAGCTGTCTCTTGTCTCTCGCGGCTTCCGTGGTCCCTTGTTGTTCGGCGTTCCTGCAGAAATATCATCCTAGCTTTAGACAATTTTCGAACTTGTAAAAAAAGAAGAAGTAAAGGCAAAAATGATTTGTATACATCGCGATAGAGTAGATCTTCGGCTTCAAGCATATGTATGATATGACCCATTTTAGGTCTCTTGTTTGCATCAGGATCTACACAACGCAAAGCTACGAGCAACACTCGTTTAAGAGCCTTTGAGGATGGTGGTTCGGGTATTTTCGGATCAACTACTTCTTCTGATCTTCGGTTTCCTACCATTGATTTCAGCCATTCCACTAGATTTGTCTACAACCACAAAAACAAAATAGACCATTTACAAAATTACAGAGCGAATCGAAACAAGGCGGGTTTAATCTGCAAAATACCTCTCCTTGAGGCCGGCTATAATCGACAGGGTTTCTTCCTGTGATTATCTCCATGATTAATATTCCGAAGCTATAGATATCACTCTTCTCGTTTAACATTCCGGTGCAAGCATATTCCGGTGCTACATAACTAAACAAATATAAGCACAACGTAAAAGTTATTTCCAAAGATTCAGATTCATAAAGATTGTATCTAGCAGATTGCAGAAGACAGTGAATGAGTTTAAGAGTTTACCCGAAAGTTCCCATCACACGGGTTGTAACATAACTGCTCTCGGAACCCAAGAGCTTAGCAAGTCCAAAATCCGAAACCTTAGCATTCCATTGGCGATCAAGCAAGATATTGCTTGATTTTATATCCCGATGAACAACTTTTGGTTCAAGACCCTCGTGTAGATACGCCAATCTACAGATATAACAAAGATTTACTACCATGAAATAATAGCCTATAAACATAGCAGATAGTGAGATACATCCAGTCTATTAACTCAAAATCTAATTAAGAATTACCCTTTCGCCATCCCGAGTATAATATTCATACGGATATCCCAAGTTAGAGGGCTGACATCGCCAACATCACCGTGAATCCATTGCTCCAAATTACCGTTATCGACAAAGTCATACACGAGCATCCTGTAGTAAAGAACCCGACATAAGATCACAACATTGCTTTCTTAATACCGGGAAGCAAAATACGAACAGCGGCCTTTACCTGTATGCACCTTCGACGCAATATCCTAAAAGCCTAACGAGATTCTTGTGCCGTACACGCCCAATTACTTCCACTTCTACTTTGAATTCCTTCTCCGC
Source organism: Erysimum pusillum (assembly GCA_900406355.1). Lineage (NCBI taxonomy): Eukaryota > Viridiplantae > Streptophyta > Magnoliopsida > Brassicales > Brassicaceae > Erysimum > Erysimum pusillum. The sequence continues at coordinate 4,248 of OVBW01003458.1, forward strand.
TTGACCCCTGGCAAATAAAAAAACACAAATCTTACAGATCATAGAGATCAAACATAGTCTATTATTAGTAAAAGACGATACCAATCAAAACAACATGTGAACCATGACATAATATATACATACATAGAATTCAATAATAACAACTACTTTCAGGACCACAACTCAGAAGTGCAGAATCAGAAGCAAGACTTCAATACAGAGCAAAATTGGTAAAACCTCAATCTAGGAGTAAAGGATCAAACTTTAGAATGAAAGCAATACAGAATCGAAGAATACTCAAAAACGCAATCAGAGAAACGAGTAAAAAGGATGAATCTTTAGAATGAAAAAGAGTACCTATTGTTAAGCAAGTTCTTGACGGCGACTTTGGTTCCATCAGTTAAAATGCCACGATACACAATCCCGTAACCACCTTCTCCGATGACATTCTCTTCACAGAGGCCATTAGTGGCCGCCTCAAGCTCTCTGAGAGTATACCAGCGTCCCCATCCAAGATGCGAAACCTCCGGCCCACAATTTCCGCTACCGGAATACGAAGCCGTTTCGCTAGCACTCGCTGTTCCTCTACTCTCACCACTCGATACTCGATCTGAAAACACCACTCGGTGCTCGATCTTCCCGATATCGACCTGGATCTCCGCTGGAAGAGGCTGCGTCTGCGCCGGGACGATCTCCTTAATCTCCTTAGAAATCGGCGGCGTAGCGATGGCGGCGGAAGCGAAATCGGCTCGCGGCTTTCGGTTTTTCCGGCGAGAGGTTAGACAAAGGGAGAGAAGAAAGAGAGCAATGACAATTAGAGATCCGAGTAAGATTCCGATTACAACCCATAGCCGGAGTCCAAAGATCGATGTCGGTTTAGAAAGCTCAGTATTCAGGAAAGCAGCATCGTACACCGACATCTTACTTTACTTTAATCTTCCTTAGATTCCGTTACAGATTATTCCGGTTTCTTCGCATTTCTCCCCGGAAAAACACAAAACTTTCCGGCCAAAGAATCTGAGCTTTGTCACCGCATCCGAGTGTTGGTTGAATCGAAAAACAAGGGATCGAGGAAAAACAACCAAATAAAAGATACTCCTTATTCGTATTATTAAATAGTAAAAAAATGTAATGAGGAATTAAAAGAAGGCTTTGGAGTGATCTGTGCCGATGTATTCAATGAGCTGTCTTTTTGAGTTTCCTGTCTCACTGTGTAATTGCATGTGTGGTGACGGTGAGAGAAGGTTTCCCTAAATGACTATTTTGCCCTTTTCGGCTAAGAGGAAGATAGCGGAGCCTTTTCTTTCTTTTCGAGGAGTTTTTGGGTAATTACTCGATGTCGATAGCCGTTGGGGCTGCTATCATAAGGTACGGTTCAGTGCAATTAACCAATCTGTGGGTTTAGCTTTTCAGTTCTTGTTTTGACTATATTTGAACCTTAACGTTTGATTTTTTAATTGCAAATTTAGTATTACTATTTTGTTGTGTTTTGATTATGGATATATTAACATATGAAAAGGAATCATTATTGAGTTTACTTTATGAGAAACTAATCACTTTTGTTATGGCAACATGATTGCACTAAAACTATTTGTTTGCTTCTGGTACACATTATTTGGTTCATATATTTCATTTTAAGTATTGTTTAGGAAGAAAATTGTAAATTCTAAATCAAACAACTAATTTATGTTCTCGTTGAAACTTGGGAGGTCAAATAAATATTTCATGATATTTGTTTTCAGAAAGTTTGGTTTGCCCTACAAATTATAGCAATTAATGAGAGAATAATTTTTAGCCAGGCCTCGAATAATCTAGGTTTCAAAGGGTTTAGGTGGGGCTAAAAGAGAAAACCCATTATTGATCTATCTTATTCATACCGAACAAGTTATGTATAAATTAATATTTCTACAAGTCAATGACTTCTTGCCTTTCTTTACATATGTTGTTTATAAAAATAACATCTTAAAATAGTTTAAAATTTTATGAAGAAAAAAACGGCTAAACTCTTTTTTACTTTGGTGTTATATGTTGAGGAATGGTTCAAGTCTAATATCTGTCTTGATTTGGAGTCGTTTGAAAATACAAGCTTATGCGATATGGTATATATAGGCTTTTTTGAACTTAAGACCCGAAGGAGTTTTTTAGGCTTATATGTCTTTTGCATTTGAGAATTTTATTACTCGGGCTAATACTATGTATTGTTCTCGTTTTTAAAATCTATTTTTATTAGGTGAAAACGAATTGAACTTATAACACTTCTAATGGGCCAAATGAGATCATTTAGATGGGATGTAAAATTTGGATTGATTTCACGATTTTAAAATTTAACACTTAGCTTTATTAAAACGGTTTATATATATTAAACTTATTTATAAATCTGAAAATTAATAGTAAAAATATATTTTATTTATTAAAAATATTTAGAAACTTAAGTGTTAAATTTTTATTACGTGAAAACGGATTGAACTTATAACACCTCTAACAAACCAAACGAGATCATTTGGACGGGATGCCCGGGATGAATAGTATTGATACCGGATCACGCACCATATATCATTTTTAGAGCATCAGAGGCCCATCGACTTACGAAACCCAACAAGGTCCATATTGCACAAAGGAGGTGGTCAAATCTTGACATTAATGTGTGATTTAATTTATGAATGAATTGTCATGGTCAAAGAAATAAACTTGTCTACTAAGTTTATGAATTAATTGCCATGTGATTAATTGTGTGAGTGAATTCTATAATTAATGGGCAACTAATGATACCTTGGGAGGAGGAAAAAGACTAAAAGAGAGGTGAAAACTACAAAAAAAGGGACTTCCAATCTTCTACATTTTCAAACACAAATCTTATATATTTTACACCATAATCTTCTAAATGTCTAATATTATTTTCAATAGTTACTAAAGATTATTTCTTCTATTTATGTATTTAGTAATATATTCATAATTTTTATCCATATCAATAGGTTTATCTCTCTCATTTCTTTACTAATTTTTCTAATTTATTCATATTATTTTGTGCTTGTCTCATGAAAGTTTTGATCCCATCTTTTACGTTGGTCATCGAATCTACCAAGTGGTTCATGGTTTCAACAAATAGTGTCTCACACATTTTTCAAGTTTCCTGAGATAAATAAGGTCTGGCACGTTATTGAGATTCCCAGGATGAATAGTGTTTGACACATTTTTTCGAAATTCTGAGGAAAATTAGTTTCTGGCATGTTTTCCAAGATTCCCGGGATAAAAAATATATGGCACGTTTTTTCAAGATTCCCATGATGAATAATATCTGCCAATTTTTTCGAGATTCCAGTGATGACCAAGTGAGTGATTGTTTTTTAAAATTATTTTTTGGTGGAACGCAACATGGGCTCGAAACTTTAGATGTATTTTTGGAATTTTTTAGACTTACACGAGTTTAGATTTTCGAAATCTATAAGCATTTCTAGTTCTTATACTCAATGCAATGCATGTGAAATTTTTATATATGAATTTTTTAAACATACACAAGTTTAGATTTTTGAAATCTAGATGCATTTCTCGAGGTGAATAGTGTCACGCACATTTTTCATGACTCCTTGCAAGAATAATATTTGGTACATTTTTCGAGATTCTCGGGATGAATAGTATTTGACACGTTTTTCGAGATCCATAAACCCTAAACCCTAACTCTTACCCTAAACCCTAACCTTAACCTTAAATTGTAACCCTAAACCTTAACCCTAACCCTAAACCTTAACCCCAACCCTACACTCTAACCCTAACCCTAAACCTTAACCTTAACCATAAACCTAAACCCTAACCCTAAACCTTAACCATAAACCTAAACCCTAACCCTAAACCTTAACCTTACACTCTAACCCTAACCTTAAACCATAAACCTTAAACCTTACCCTAACCCTAAACTGCAACACTAAACCCTAAACCTTAACCCTAAACTGTAACATTAAACCCTAAACCTTAACCCTAATCCTACACTCTAACCCTAAACCCTAACCCTAATCCTAAACCTTAATTCTAACCCTACACTCTAACCCTAACCCTACACTTTAACCCTAAATCTTAACCTTAACCCTAGACTCTAACCATAACCCTAAACCTTAAACCTACACTTTAACCCTAAACCCTAACCCTAAACCTTAACCCTAACCCTACACTCTAACCCTAAACCTAAACCCTAACCCTAACCCTACACTCTAACCCTAAACCTTAACCCTAACCCTACACTCTAACCCTAAACTCTAACCCTAGCCCTACACTTAAACCCTAAACCCTAACCCTAAACCTTAACTCTAACCCTAAACCTAAACCTAACCCTAACCCTACATTCTAACCCTAAACCTTAACCCTAACCCTACACTCTAACCCTAAACCCTAACCCTAAACCTTAACTCTAACCCTAAACCTTAACCCTAACCTAAATTCTAATCCAAAACTGTAACATTAAACCCTAAACCTTAACCCAAACCCTAACCCTAAATTATAACCTTAAACTATAAACCCAAACCCTAACCATAAACTCTAACTTAAACTTTAACCCTAACCCTAAACCTCAACCCCATCCCTACACTCTAACCCTAACCCTAATCCTTAACCCCAACCCTACATTCTAAACCTAACCCTAAACTATAAACCCAAACCCTAACCATAACTTTAATCTATAACCCTAAACCTTAACCATAACCCTTAACCCTAAACCTAAATCCTAACCCTAACACTCTAACCCTAAAATTTAACCCTAGCCACCAACCCTAAACTGTAACACTAAACCCTAACCCTAAACTGTAACACTAAACTCTAACCCTAAAGCCTAACCCTAAACTGTAAGACTAAACCTTAACCCTAAACTGTAACACTAAACTCTAACCATAAACCCTAACCTTAAACCCTAAACATTAAACCCTAACCCTAAACTGTAACACTAAACTCTAACCCTAAAGTCTAACCCTAAACTGTAACACTAAACCTTAACCCTAAACTGTAACACTAAACTGTAACCATAAACCCTAACCCTAAACTGTAAAACCAAACCTTAAACTCGAAACCTAAACCACTAACCCTAAACCTTAACCCCAACTCTAAACCCTAAACAAGATTTTTGGGATGAATAGTGCCCAACATGTTTTTTGAGATTCTCGGGGTGAATAGTGTCTATCATGTTTTTCAAGAATTCTCAGGATGAATAGTTTCTATCGCGTCAAACATTTTTTAAGAGATTCTTAGGATGAATAACATTTGGCACGTTTTTTTAGATTCTCTAGATGTCTAGGATATCGCACGTTTTCAAGATTCTCAGGAAGAATTATATTTGGCAACTTTTTTAAGATTCTCTAGATGAATAGTGTCTGCCACGTTTTTCAAGATTGTCAAGGTGAATATTGTGTGGCACATTTTTTGAGATTCTTGGGATGAATAGTGTTTGGCATGTATTTATTAAAAAATATTTAGAAACTTAAGTGTTAAATTTGTATTAACTGAAAACAGATTGAACGTATAACACCTCTAACGGACATCATTCGGACGGAATGCAAAACTCGGGTTGTTTTCACGACTTTAAAATTTAACACTTAGATTTCTTAAAACGGTTTATATATATTAAAACTTATTTATAAATCTGAAAATATATTTTATTTATTAAAAAATATTTAGAAACTTAAGTGTTAAATTTGTATTACGTGAAAACAGATTGAACTTATAACATCACTAACGGACCAAATGAGATCATTTGGACGGGATGCAAAACTCGGATTGTTTTCACGATTTTAAAATTTAACACTTAGATTTCTTAAAACAGATTATATATATATTTTATTTGGACGGATGCAAAACTCGGGTTGTCTTCACGATTTTAAAATTTAACACTTAGATTTATTAAAACGATTTATATATATTAAAATTATTTATAAATCTGAAAATTAATAGTGAAAATATATTTTATTTATTAAAA
>OVBW01003467.1:0-10162 GCA_900406355.1 Erysimum pusillum
AATCAACTCTCAATAATTTTAGTCAATTTTGATCTGTAATTTTATTTTAGTGAGGGTAAACTCTGAGTTTCATGAATATAGTATACTGAACGGAGTCAAATATATCTTCCGGTTAAAAAATTAATTAGTTTATGAGTTTATAATATTATGATTGGAGCTAGTGTATGTATGTATTCGGAAAAATTTTAGCCTATGCATTTTTACGTAGATAGGAAAAATCTTAATGTAATTTATTTTAAAAGGCATTTATTTAAACAAAGACTTCCATAACGCAAATGTTATTATATATGTGTGAGTAAATTAGTATGTAGTAAATTGAAACCATTACTATAATCTAAGGGATTTGACTTTGACTAACATAATATTCTTCTTGCAGTTTCTCTTTTATTTAATCTTTTACTGTATCATTCTTCACATTTATACCGTTACATTTGGGATTTATATAAGACCACATCTTTCACTTTTCACATTTCAGCTTTGTCCTCTAATTTTTTCAACTTTCACTACAAATAATCTAATTAGATTAAAGTCAAAACACATAATTTTATACTTACTGCCATTAACCTTTCTCCTCATCTTCTTATCCACCGTCGTTTCATCTCATTCACCATCCTACACCACTAACAAAACGCAGCGTTTTACCCAAACCAAAATCATCCCTGAGCTCGTAATCGCCACCTTAAACCTAACCATCTTAAAGATGGGTCTCTCTTCCACCAAACCTTCAAAACCGTCTTGGTCCAAACCTACCCCACCGTGAAAGTTGCGCATTCGAAGACTGTCTCGGGCTATTCGATGACACAATCTCCGATCTGACAACCGCACTCTCCGAGCTTCGCTCTTCCTCTCTTGAGTCTCACGACGTCAATATGTTGCTCAGCAACGCCATGACAAACCAAGACACGTGTCTCAATGGTTTCTCGACAAGTGGCAATGAGAATAGTAATGATATGACTTATGAATTGCCTGAGAACTTGAAGGAACATATTAAACATCTCTAACAACCTCAGCATCTCCCTCGCTATACTTCAGGTGATTTCGAGGAAGAACCCTTCCCGGAAATCATCTGAAGTTTACGTTGAGTACCCGACTTGGGTCGCAGAGAATGACCAGAGACTTCTTCAGGCTCCGGTACAAGAGACCAATTTCAATCTCTCGGTGGCTAGAGATGGAACCGGAAACTTCACAACCATTAATGCTGCTGTCTTTGCCGCTCCCAACTCGAGCGAAACCAGGTACATAAATCTTTACCCAGTGTAGTGTAGTCAAGCATCAACGTTTAACATTTGAATATAAATAAAATTACAAAGATGGTACTAATTGGTGATGTTGGAATGAAGATCCGAAGTTTTTACCAATCATATGTCTAACAACATTGCATAATGCCGTATTAATATTTGTGTATGTGAGCCGTTCAGGGATATATATACACATTATACACATGCAATATATGTTTATCAATTTTACCAAAAAAAAAAAAATATATGTTTATCAAAATGATCTGATATTTTTTTGGTTTTAACATGAGCTGCAATATTGATGATATATAGAGATATGTACATGACATTTCATGGTTCTTTTCAAGTTATGGTCTAATATTAGTCTTCAATGTTTTGGGATAGATTTATTATTTATATAAAAGGTGGGGAGTATTTTGAGAACGTCGAAATACCGAAGAAGAAGACAATGATAATGTTTATCGGAGACGGTATCGGGAAAACAGTCATAAAATTCTTCATTCTTTTCATTAAATGAGAACATAAGCCAATATTTGTTTCTTCGCATTGTATAGGTTTGGGAATTGGGATGTTTGAGAAAAATGTGAAGCTAAAGAGATCATAGAAAAAATAATGGGTGAAAAGACATGATGAGAGCGAAGTGATGAAGTGCCTGCACATTAAGTTGCTTTGCGTGCAAGAAAGCGCTACAAACAAACCAGACATGTCATCTGTTGTGTTCATGTTAGATGGACGTTCCACGGAGAAACCGGTAGTACTGTTAATGGACGTTTAAGGTCGTTAATAAGTGTTTTCTTATTCTTTATGAATAAGTAAAGAATAAGACGAGTATATCAATTTATAGCAATTTACTTGTTTATGGGTCTATTATTGAAAACTGTACTGTATTATTTGTATAAATCGTATGCAAAGTTTTTTTTATAAAGTTACAAAATACCTGATGATGAAAGGGAAGTTATATCTGTTTACTAATTCAAAACATAGAACTAGTGTATATATTTAAAAAATCAAAAAAATTTCCGCCGCCGGGATTTGAACCCGGAGAGCCAGGTTTGCACCTGTGAAAGCCATCAATCAAGATGAATTTAATCATTGTGCTACAGCGGATCTTTTGTTAAACAAAGAATTTATATTNTATATATAATATATTGTGAAACATATAATTATAATATTGATTTCTTTTTTTTTTAATTTCAAATTGTATTCGAATTAGCCTTTATATCTCAAATCAAACAATAATTATAAGCCATGTTTAGTAGTTTTTAAGTGATTTTTTTAGATGTTAGATGTTGTATTTGGTTTTTGGATTTTGTTGAGAAATTTGTAAAATCTTTTAGAATCTAGATTCCTTATTTTTTAGAGAAATAATATTTTTTTTCAAAATTTTGAATGGATATAAAATAGATTTTGGAAAAAAACATCAATTCAATGCCATAATCAGAGATATGAAAACACCGAAATCAATTCAAAATTCCATAATCTTTTGGGCTTAAAATCAGAAAACTGGATGTCGAAATGGAAATTAAACAATAACTACATTAATTTCCCACTTTTTAGTTTTAACCTTTTTCATTTTTTTACTTTTATTTTTGTAACCTTTGTTTACCTTTATTTATATGCGTTCACACTAGAAGCTTCCACTGTGCACACACACAGAGAAAAAAAAAACGCTTCAACTTTTGTCTCTCTCTGTCTCCTTGATCACGACGATGGCGAATTTGAAAAGTCCTACGGAGAAGAAGAAGCTTTTTAAAGAAGATCCACCAACCGCTTCTTCAAGCGATGAAGAAGAGGTTGAAACCTCATCTGGAGAAGAGGAGGAAGAACAGATCTCCGATTCCAAAATCCCCTGCACTCAAACCCTAAAATCTTCTTCCGCCGTTTCCGCGGAGGCAAAGGAAGATTCCGGTTCAGATTCTGGATCTGAGACTGATTCCGGCTCTGAATCTGAACCTGAACAACCCGAGAAGGCTGTCTCTGTTACCGTCACTCCCGCGAAATCCAAGAAGAAGGAAGCTAATGATTCACCGGCGGTGAAGTCAGTTAGGAAGCGTGGGAATGAAGGAACTTCGACGGCGGAAGGGAATGCTAAACGAGCAAAGAAGGTTTCAGGAGATGAAGAAGAGAAAAAGTCTGGAGAAGAGAACAAAAAGCCTCCTTTTCAGAGACTATGGAGTGAAGAAGATGAGATCTCTTTGTTACAAGGTATGATCGATTTCAAAGCTGAGACAGGTACAAGTCCTTTTGATGATATGAATGGGTTTTATGACAAAGTCAAGAAATCTATAAGCTTTGATGTTAGTAAGTCTCAGTTCGGTGATAAGATTAGATCTTTGAAGAAGAAGTATTTTGCTGGTAAGAAGAAGAGTATTGAATCTCCTCATGATAAGAAATGTTTGGGTTTAGTTAAGTACATTTGGGGAGGTGATGGTTTAGGTCTTGAATCTGCTGCTAAATCTAACAAGAAGGTTGAGAAGAATAAAGAAGTTAAGGGATCTGGTGAGATTGTTGAATCTGCTGCTAAGTCTTCTCTTGTGAAGCCTAAGAACGTTGAGAAGAAGAAAGAGGATAAGGAACCTGTTGTTGTTGAATCTGCTGCTAATTCTTCTCTTGTGAAGTCTAAGAAGGCTGAGAAGAAGAAAGAGGATAAAAGATCTGATGTTGTGGTTAAGTATAATGACGAGGGTAAGAAGGTTGAAGAAGACAAGGAAGAGGAGATTCTTGGAGGAGATTTTGAGAAGTCTTATTTGGTTCGTTCTATTGTGACTCTCGGTGTTGATGAATGTTCCGTGAAGAGGAAATGGAGCAAGGTGCCGTTGGAGAGTAAGAAGAAGATTGAAGAGATGTTCAAGTTGGTTGAGGCTAAGGACTATGAGTCGTTGTTGATGAAGGCTGACATTTTGAAGGAGGTGACAACTGTGCTTTCTGAAGCTGTCTAAGAAGAAGCAATCACGGTTTAATGGAGATGTAATATCTCTTTTGTTCTATCTATCTTAGGATTTTATATTATTATCTAGTTTTTTTGGTTTTAGTCTTTGAATTAACTAAGATGAGGAAGACAAGTTAGTGTCAAAACTCTTGAAGCTCTTTGATGAGGAAGACAAGTTAGTGTCAAAACTCTTGAAGCTCTTTGATGAGTCTATGAAGTTAACGTTTTTTGATGAAGCTTCTGTTAAGCCCTTGCTTGATGTTGCAATATTACTGTGTTAAGCTTCTGTTATACCTCTTGATGCAAATACTTTTGAAGATAACTTCGTGTTCTAAAAGAAGTTATCATAACATACTGTCTTATGCAATTCAAAACCTTCTTGTTCATTCATGTATATGCCTCTGAAATTTGAACTTTTCCATTTGGTTAGATTTCACGTGCTCGATAAGATCATCCAACATTGAAGCTTTATCAGTCTGATGAGTGTAGAAGTAGAACAAATGTCGATCATAATCAACATTTAAAGTTTAGCAACATTTTTTTTTTTTTTTTAATTCTAAAAATCCTCCAAAATCCTTCGAAGTTTTTATTTAATATCTTAACAAATCACAAACTATTTTTCTATTTTTAATATAAAATCTAATAATTCCATCAAATATTCGAAACACTCACTCAAATCTTTTAAAATCTAAAATTATCTAAATTCCATAGTCTTTTAAGAATAAATTTATTAATAATCTCATAAAAAAATATTTTAACATCTCGATCATTTTATTAAATATTGAAAGGATAATACAATGAACTTTTTTTGTAGCCATTTTATAGGAAACTGAAATAACTGAAAATCCTCTCTCTGTTGACATGATCCTACTTATCTCTCCTTAACAATCTTATAATTATAATTAACAATAAAAAGTAATCTCATAATTATCCTAGTAATTTTTTTTGTAGCCATTTTATTGGAAATTGAAAAACTTGAAATCCACTCTCTGTTAACATGATCCTATTTATCTCTGCTTAACAATCTCATAATTATCCTAACGATTACTTGTATCTAGAAAATGTTTTATTTCCATCGAATCAGACAAACCCTATAAATTTACTGGGTAAGTAAAGTCATATTGGGCCCAATTGTAAAGCCCATTGAAATTTTAATTTTACAGTGACGTCATCATCTTCCTCATTTACGATTAGGTCTTCGTCTCTTGACGGCCAAATTAACATTTCCCGGCGAAAATTTCAAAGCTCAAAAACATAAAAACTACGCGCCAAATCACAATTCAGCTGATTTTTTACGAAACCCGAAAAATTTCGAAAAAAAAATCACAGAGAGCGCCAAAAAATTCAATGTTTATTCCAAAAATCTCAAAAATGTCTCTTCACTTGTTCCCATTTTCTAATCCATCAAATCCCAATCTCTTTGATCTCTCTCTTCTGAATCAATTCAATCATGGCCGATGAGAAAGAGAACTTCGTTAGAATGACAAGAGCAGCAACGAAAAGAAAAGCTTCAATGGAAGCAAACATAGACGAAGATCGAATCAACAAGAAGAGAGTCGTTCTCGGAGAGCTTCCAAACTTGTCTAACATCAAGAATCATCGTAAAGCTCAAACTAAGAAGACGAATAAGAAGAACAAACCAGATTCGATTTCAACAATCACAACCTTAAACATAGACATTGATTCAAGATCTGATGATCCTCAGATGTGTGGTCCTTATGTTACATCAATCTTTGAGTATCTTCGTCAATTAGAGGTACTATTAATAAACCCATCTCAAAAGTTTTGATTTTGTGAATTATGATGAATCAAAATTGGATCTTTGTGTAGGGGAAAGCAAGTTCAAAGCCTATGATTGATTATATTGAGAAGATTCAGAAAGATGTAACTTCGACTATGAGAGGAGTTTTGGTTGATTGGTTAGTGGACGTTGCTGAAGAATACAAACTTCTTTCAGACACTCTTTATCTCGCTGTCTATTATATTGATAGATTCTTGTCTCTCAAGACTGTTAATAGACAAAGGCTTCAGCTTTTGGGAGTTACTTCAATGCTTATTGCTGCGTAAGCTTCTGTTCTTGAATTTGTTTGTTTGAAATCGCTCTTTTGTGTGGTTTTGTTGTTTCTAATTTGTGTTTTTGGAATTTGTAGAAAGTATGAAGAGATTACTCCTCCAAATGTGCAAGACTTTTGTTATATTACAGACAATTCTTATACTAAACAAGAGATTGTTAAGATGGAAGCTGATATACTTCTTGCGTTGCGATTTGAATTAGGAAACCCGACTAGTAACACATTTCTAAGGTTAGTTTCTGATTCCTTCTTGGTGCTCATTGTGTATAGACAAGCAACACGGTTCTAAGGTTATAATCTGTTGCATAATGTAGCTTTTGGTGGTCATTGAGTTCATTGTCTCATTGTGTTTTGTTTCTGGTTATGTGCAGACGGTTTACAAGAGTTGCACAAGAAGATTTCAAAGTAAGGTTTTTTTCGAATTGTGGCGTTTGCAATGTATAGAGAGTATTATCAATTGCTAAGCATTTGCGCGAATTTGTTTCAGATGTCAGATTTACAGATGGAGTTTCTCTGTAGCTATCTTTCAGAGTTAAGCTTGTTAGACTATAACTCTCTGAAGTTTCTTCCGTCTATTGTGGCTGCTTCGGCGGTTTTTCTCGCTAGGTTCATCATCCGTCCAAAACAACATCCTTGGGTAAACATTTCTTGTAAATCAGTTCTTGTTCTTGTTATATATAAGAAACTAAAGCTCTGTTGTTGAATGTAACAGAGTGTGATGTTAGAAGAATACACGAAATACAAAGCCAGTGAACTGAAAGAATGTGTGGGGATGATACATGACTTGTATCTGCGTAGAAAATGCGGAGCTTTACAAGCTATAAGAGAGAAATACAAGCAGCATAAGGTAAACTAAGAAATGATGATTTGAGTTTTCAATATGAAGAATTAATGTTCTTGAGATTTACATGTTTCTTTCTCTTTGTCTATTGGTTCAACACAGTTTAAGTGTGTGGCGACTATGCCTGTTTCGCCAGAGCTGCCACTTACCTTTTTTGAAGATGTCAACATTTAGAAATCTGCAGAGAAGAAGCTTAACTTTTGTCATCGGTGAAGATTGTCCAAAACCAAGAAGAACTTCGTTTGGTCTCTTTAACTTGGTGTTTTGGTTTGTACATATATCTTAGGACTACTTCTAGTTGGTATTGTTAATAACTTTGTTTAAAGATTTTTTGGCTACATAGTTATGAAATTTTTGTTTGCCTTTTATTTTAATTAATTTAAGCGCTAAAACATATTAGAGATATCTATAATTGCAAATTTGAAATTTTGCAAAATGTTTGAGATATCTAGGGTTGCAAATCTGATTGTTGTTAACTTGTTATTGTCAATAAGCTAATACATCAAACATATTGGATCAAAGGTTAACTTGGTTTGACCTACATTACTATCTTTTTTTAAAAATAAACAGATATATAAAACTGAATTAAATATAAGCTTTTAAAGTATTTTATTAATATTTTGATAAGCTTATTATTAGTTAATTTTATTATTTAAATATATGGTTTTGAACATTTTAAATAAAGATGATGGTGTAAATCTTTAAAACATTTTTGATATTTCTAAAAAAATATATTATTTATTTATTTTTTTTCTTTAGAAAATATAACAATATAAACCAATTATATTTAAAAAGAAAATTAAAATAAATAAATGATAAATGTTTTAAGAGAAACCCTAATTTTATAACAATAGAAATTCGTCTCTTGTTTTTATTTTCGTGTCAAAAGCACCGCCACCTATTTTTATATTTGTGTCAAAAATACCTCCACCCTTTCCGTTTTCCTTTTTTCGTTTATTTCATGATTTTTTAGGCTCCAATTGGTGACCACTTTTGAGGTAAGGAATGAGGAGCAATGGGTTATTCCTCTATGTTCCTCAATTTTTTTAACCATTTACATGAGATATTCTCATAAATTTTGTTTTTTTCTTCTATGATATTATCTTATTTTCCTCTTCTCATCTCACTCTCCAAATGCAAAACATTTTTATTATGGCTCATCAAAAGAATGAGCAAAAAAAAATTCTTAGCAAAAATAATGGTGTAAAATCGAGTTTTGGAGAATTGCCGATTTAGCCTAGTTTGTCAATTTTCTCTTTTTCAACAAATGTGTCAAATGTTTTGTTTTCTATGAATTTTGACTATGAACAAAACCAGACTAATATCTAATCCAATTCAATCATTTCAATAAATCAATCCATTTTTTTAGAAGATCTCTAGATTTTTATTCTATTTTATTTTCTTTACGACAAGATTTTCTTATCAATTTCTAATTGTTAATTTATTTTATTCTCGTGATAAATTTCCTAGGTTTTAGTAATTATCTAAATGAAAAGAAAATCAAAACTACACAGATTGTGTAAATAATCTCTTTGCTTACCCACCATGAATAGAGATTACTTACCGCACAATGATCTCTCAAGATGATTCTCCCACTAATACTCTTGCCAGGTCAGCACTAAGCTTTTCCTCTTGTTAGATGTATCTTACAATTCATCAATGAAAGAAATGAGTCATCATAAATTCATCTTCAAAATATTTGGTGACAAGCCGATGAATATTTGATGAAAATATGACAATTTTCTCGTAAAAATAATGGTTATGATGATGGTTTGACTCTAATGATAAAAAAAAAAACAATGGATAATGTAAATAAGAAACTCTATCATATTTTAAAGTGATAAAATTATTTTTGACGCACTAAATATGTGCTTTTGTATGTAAATATAGGTGACATGTTATATGTATGATAATTCATTATCACCATAATGTACAAAAACTTTTCATATTATAATCTAACTAACTCTCTATCTGAAAATATAAATGTCTAAAATAATAAATATCGCAACAATCTAATAAACAATGATAAATATATATATAATATAGTTAAATAATAAATTATAAATCTTCACAAAATGTTATAATATTTCTTGTATCATATACTTATAAAATAGATCTTTAATTTGTCAATTAACGCGGTAACTATATTTTTAGATATTATATACAGATTAATGCATATATGTGTCTAAAATATTGCTGATTTTTCTATAAAATCTCTAGATTTTTTATTTTGTTTTATTTTCTTTACAACAATTTTTTTTGTCAGTTTCTAACTTTTAATTTATTTTATTCTCTTGATAAACTTCCTAAGTTTTAATAATTATCTATATGAAAAAAAAAAAAATCAAAACTACACAAATAGAAAAGATTTCGTATCGATTTAGTTTAATAAAGTTTTTAGGTTCCAGTGATTAAATGAAAAGAAAATCTAAAACAAGTGTAAAATTGACACGAAATCAAAAATCAAAATTTCGGATGGTGTAGAATCAAAACTACACCGATTATTATGTAAATAGTTGATTCTGTTTATTATAAAATTGCAGATTTTTCTAGTAAACATTAGATTTTTTATTTTGTTTTTCCTACCAGAAGATTTTTGTATCAATTTTTTTTTTTTGGTTGTCAACAAAATCCTAACTTTTCGTGATTATCAAAAATGAAAAGAAAATCACAACTATACCGATTCTGTAATTATCAGCAAATATAAAATTACTAATTTTTCTAGAAAACAATAGTAGATTTTTATTTTATTTTTCCTACCAGAAGGTTTTCGTATCAATTTATTTAGATATCAAAAAAAAAAAAAAATCCTAACTTTTCGTGATTATCAAAATGAAAAGAAAATCACAACTATACCGATTCTGTAATTATCATCACAGTATAATAATAATAATTTAATAGTCAAATAAATATCAAGTCTCCACGCGACTCAAAGTACATCTCCAAAGACTTTGACTGTACCAAGTCATATCAGAATATTTTCTCGACTATTTAATGTGCATGGGAAAGAAAAACTAAGAAGCTCAGAAGAAAAGCAATTGAAAGCTACACAGAGAGAAGAAAAAGAGATTTTCTCAAAACG
>OVBW01003469.1:0-10156 GCA_900406355.1 Erysimum pusillum
TCTTCATTTTTAATTTAAAGAGACCTCTCTCTTTTAAAAAAGGTTCGTCTACTTGATAAAAGATGTAGAAAGAGGTTCTCCATAACTTGGAATCTTTGTTTTTATCTTTTTCATATCCTCATCATAGGTATCTTATTCGTGATAGCCTCGTTGGAAAAGTAAGGAGATTTGCCTTTTGCATTACACTTTCGTGTTATGTAAATTCATTTTCGCGCATTCTTAATATTTCGGTTCCATCAATTATTCCGTATGATAAGTTTCTATCTCGTGCTATGTTTCTCCAAAACAAAATATAAACATTTGTCGTCGTCTTTTCTAATCATTGCTACTTTTTATAAACACTAACTATCATATGATTGTTAGTAATCTATATCAAATACTTTAAAAATACAATCGAATAAAGCAAATGTTGATTATCATACGAAACATAAATATGAAAAAACAATTAGAATCGGTTAAAGGAGACAGCTGGCTTTTTGGGATAACTTGGTAACGCGCAAACGCCGTCCTTGGTGATCTGTGATTTGGGTCCCACTTTTTGTTCTTAACGGTTTCTTCTCACGTTACGCGCCGCCTCTCTCTTTCTCTCACGCCGTCGACGTTATCCCGGAGAAAGGAAAAAAATAGATAAATAGTAATAAAAAGACGAACTAGCCGTTACTCTCTCATTTAAAACGCAGAGTATTGGTATTGGGTAAAAGATCCTCTGGAGCATTCTCGGCTTCACAAAGTATATATTAAATTTTATGTGATAAGATGTTGAAAAAATTATTCTGCCATAAAGATTGATCATCTAACGGTCTCTAAATTATATCTATGCACATACACAAACGTTATGAAGCACATATGGATTATCGTTTATACATGTATGGATAGTCAAACTAAATCTTATTTCATTTTGACATCTTTCTATCTTAAAAAATTGTCAACCGAGAAATAGTGCTACCCATGAATGGAGTGTACTAAACAATGTTTAGAGAGTGGTTTACATGTCTTTACGTTGGCTTTTCACCTACTAGACCAAGTTTGCATCTTTACCAATTATATGAATGTTCACAAAATTGGATGGAAGTTAACTAATTAACAAAATAATCTATCTTTCGACAATTTATTAAACCCATATAAATTATCATGTTGCTACTAGTGTCTATATGATGAAATAATCTATATTTAGATCCTTTACTAATGTGAAAATATTCAGTATTAAATTATTTGGGATAAAAAAAAAAAAAATGAGCTCCTACATTTGTATAGTGACATCAAATGTTTTTGGAGTTTCAAGTATGAGATTATTATATCTAGCACTTCTTAATTTACATTTTGCGGGACTATGACAGTAACTCAAATATTTGAGACTCGTGTTTCAGCGTAGTGTTACAAATGACGTATATTACGAGAAGAAAAAAATTCAGCCAAATTTATCCAAAACAGAAGAAACAAGTATTTCACTTTTGTTAATTACAATGACCGGAGGGAAAAAACTCCGAGCGGCGAGGGAAAATAACACTAACGGAAAGACGATGAGAAAACGTGCGTTGACGTTAACGGAACGTTGGACGGATTTTGAGGTAGATGCCGTCTAACTTAGTTCATACCATTTGGCCGATAGAGCGATAAAGGAAAATAACAAACCGGTCAACCAGTTGCTGCCTAGCGTTACCCCTGGTTTCGCCCATTAATTACGTAAATGCCATTATATAGCTTTTCGGCTCTTTAGAAACTATAAATACGATAAAGGATAAATAATTAAGCAAAACTCGTGGAACATTTTACATGTTAGGAAATCAATATTGTCCTATAGCATTATTACAGTCTCAAGACTATGCTCTTCTCCTGTTATAATTTGTAAAATGAAGATTTTTTCCATGGTATAGAAAAATTCAAGACTCAAGATTATGCTCTTAAATGTTACAGTCTACACTAGTTGTAATTTAAAATATTACTTTGAAGCTGTCGTAATAACTACAAGTCGTGGACGCACGAAAACATATCCAAAACTTCAAATTAACCCAACGAATATTTCAAAGCTTAGACATTGTATATTTATGATTAAAAAAAAGCAAAGAATATGCGTAATTGCGTACAAGTCAATTTCATAATCAATAAAAAATAAATAATAATAAACGCGTACCTGGTCTTTAAAACAAAAGAGAATGGCATTTCCGTTAATAAATCCATAAAGAAGGCCGTTCTAATAAATTGTTCAGGTTATAAGAAGCTACACACCAACGCTTAACCTGTTGTCTTCAGCTGTGTACAGAATCAAGTTTCAGAGATTATAAAAGATAAATTCACAAAGACGACTAAGAAGAAATCGAGAAGAGTCTGACTCAGCCAGAAGGTTTGGCTTATAGAAGAAGAAGGAAAGATGAACACTCGCGCGATCTACGCCGTCATAGCGATCCTCGCGATCGTAATCTCAGCCGTCGAATCAAACGGCGACTTCGGAGATTCGCTTGATTTCGTACGGAGCGGATCTTCTTCGCTCTTCTCTGGATGCAAAGGATCGATTGCAGAGTGTATCGCTGAAGAAGAAGAGATGGAGTTCGATTCAGATATCAGCCGGCGCATTTTAGCACAGAAGAAGTACGTGAGCTACGGTGCGATGAGGAGGAACAGTGTGCCTTGTTCACGCCGTGGTGCGTCGTACTACAACTGCCAGCGTGGAGCTCAGGCGAATCCTTACCGCCGTGGATGCAGCACCATCACAAGGTGCAGGCGTTGAAGAAAAGATGAGTTAACTTCAACTTCCTATTTTGCCCCTTCCTCCACAAAATCACTTCTCTCTTCTTTTGTGTCTCTTCAATTTTATTTTTTTAATTATTACTATTACTTCCGGGATATATGGGTTTGATTACATTTAAAACTATAGTCTTTGTTGAAACAAAATTGCTTCTTGTTTTTTACTTTTTTTTTTGGTTGTCCATATATATAAATAATTCAAAGTTGCGTAGATTAAAAATAGTTCTTAGTCCGAGAAGTGATTGAGATCTGTGCGTAGTTTTGTGTTATATAACCATTTTTTAAATTGTTAACGAAAAGTAATTACCGTTGATTTAACTTTTGAATCTGAGGTTTGTGTAACAATAGAGTAATATCTGGACCGTATTACTTAATTAAGCAAATTGTATAGACAGAAATCAATTAAAGCAGAATTTAAATTCCTTTATTAGCTGTTGGTCTCATGTTGGCTTATAAGGTAATCATGGGACCATCACAGCCTAACACGCTCAATTTCATATTTTTATTCATCATCCTCGAAACTTCGTTTCCGCTGTAATTGTTTTTTGTATTCTTGATATAAATTAGGGAGAATTGATTATATAAGACACTTTTTTTTCAATTTGTCCATATACACCTTTATTTGCTAAATATCACTTATGCCTAAACTACCCTTCGTAATCATTTTTTGCAAGTTTTTGAAGAATTTTTATGATAAAAAGGTAAACAAACCAGAGTAAAGAAGGTTTAATGAAGGAAGATTTTTAAGTTATTTGAATTTTTTTTTATTTATAGATGGATAAAATTTGTTCTAAAGTGTTTAGAACACGTATTCTACATTTTAAGTATGTTCTGAAATATTTAGATCATGTATTCTAGGCACTGTACATGTTCTAGAAAGTTTAGAATAGAAACATGTTCTAAAAAATTCAGAAAACCGAATTCCTTATATTCTACGAAATTTAGAATACGTATTCTACACTTTATACTGTGTTCTAAAAAATTTAGAATATATATTCTACGCAATACACAGCGTTCTACAAAATTTAGAATATGTTTTCTACGCTTTATTCTATCATCTGCGAAATTTAGAACATGTATTCTATAAATTTTAGAATGTGTAATCTGCAGAATTTAAAACGTACTGAAATAAGGCAACTAAATCTTAACTGAATCGAAAATTAAGGAAAGTGAATATACAACATTAGTAACCATTGATTATTAAAATTGTATTTTTAAATATATGAAAAAGAAAAATTATTAAATATTTAAATATATTTATAAAAAAAAATAATGGTATACGATTATATATGTTACATTTGTTACGAAAATACTGAGTAATTATTCCAAAAATTCAAAATCTTATACAATAACTTAATTTTCAAATCACCATAAAAGATTATTCGTATTGTTATTATTATCTTTTTCGTTCATATAGTAATCATTGATTATTATTGTATCTTTAAATTTATTCGTCCCAAAACTTTTTTAGATGAAATATTGAACTTCTAAAATTTTAACTAAGAATCCAGAAAAAATAAGCATTTATTTATTTATTTTTTAAATCAAATAAGCAACAGAAAAAAAAAGTTTGTCAACAAGTAATCAACCATTTCATTACGAATTAAGGGGGATTTTTTTTTTGTCGTCATTTCAAAACAGAGCATAATGCTCAAAAAGACAAACGATTATCAAAAGAAAATCAGAAAATCAGCCTCCACTTCCACATTTTTCTGCATCAATACGTGAATTAAGGGGTTTTTAAGGGGTTTTTTTATTTTAATTAAATCATATTAAAGGAATTAGGGGTAGTTTTGAGTTTTAATTATTATAAAACCTAATTGACCAAACTTTTCTAATGAAAGTGTATATGGTCAAACTGAAAAAAAAGTGTCCTTTATAATCAATTTTCCCTATAAATTATTATGCATTGTTGGAATATTTTGTAGGCATTATTAAGGCTCTCAGCAGACCAAATTAGTTATAACCACATACGAATGTAACATGATGAAAATGTGAGAAATAAGAAAGAATAAGTCTAAGTAATAGTCTGTAGAATTTAATTCATCTTATAAAACTAAAGTTTCGTGTATTAATAATTCGAAGAATTGTACTTTACATGGTTGTCCTATGTCATGTGTAAATGAAACAATCAATTGACTGTAAATAAATAAATTAATTAATGTGTATACAAAAATTTTAATTGAAAAGAAAAATCTGGTTACACATAATATGAGACGGACTATCATATTTCCATTCATAGATAGATAAAAGAGGACAAAACAGTGCAATTTGTATGGCGCAATATAATCTTAATGACTCAGTAATCATAATCGCTATTCGCTAATGATTAACTTTGTAAGAACCATTGGGTTTGTAATTATAATATACTCCAATCTGAAATTTTGTTCCTCCACCAAGTTTAACATACAAGTTCTCAAGTACTAACAATTGAATCTATAGCACAATCAGTCCATAAGAAGTTTGAGTAATTTTGGATAATAAACCTGCGCGTGTAATCACGCGCGCCTCTCTCCTCTCTCCTCTTTTAGATCTAGGTTTCAACTCGTCGCCGCCACGATTTGGAGGCTATCTCCGGCCTGGCTTTACGCCGGCGTCGTGAGATAGCCCTCCACCCCCTCTGTTGTTTTTAGTTGTTGTTGGCTGGCCTTGGGCGGTTCTCGGAGGCAACAGGAGTGGGACAGAGAACTCGACCGACAGCGGCGGCCCTTTCCTTCGTCGATGTAGAATGCGGCCTCGACTCTAGACGCAGCGGAGAGTTTGAGGCTCGGTTGAGACCGGTTTGAAGACGCTGGTCACTGGGCTCCTCTCCTCGGCTCAGCGTCTACGAGTGATGGTTACTTTTGCAACGTAAATCGGCGGCGGAAGGTGGCTACTGTCTGTTCAGTCCCGGCTCTAGTGGATCTGAGAGAGCCGGCAGATCTATTCACCACCGCTTCGGCGGAGCGGACCGGCGAGTTTTTATGTCTCTATCAACCGGAGAAAAGCCAGATCTGGAGGAGGAGGGATAGATCCGATGGAGGCGGGTCGCTATAACAGGATCTGCTTCCGGAGAACCGGCTTGTCGGAGCTCAAGCATGTCGAGAGGGTTGTAGTGGACTGATGGAGGCGCCGGACGTGACTGGAAATGGGACTCGTATACTCCCGCCGACGGTGGCGTCCGTTGTGTTTTCCGTCGAGAAACTGTGGGCCTTGTATACGTCGACATTGGTGCTGCGGTGCTACGCTCGCCGGGATTCGCCAAGATCCGAGCTTCTCCACCGGCGCCGGTGACTTTCTCCGTTAGATATTTTGTAACTGTGAAATCCTTGTAGCTGGGCCAAGGCCCTCCCCTCTCTTTGAGGGAGGCCCATTTAAATTTCTGCTTATTAGATTAGGGTTGTAGTTTTATTTTTGGTCACTCTGCTTTCTTTGTTCTCCCTGTATCTCTGTCAAAAACAAAAATCGGTAATAAACTTAACCTTTTACCAAAAAAAAAAAGTTTGAGTAATTTGATTGAGACTGTTGTTGGAATGTAGCTTTGTTTGAGTCATGCTTTTAGTCTCTTCTCCGTTTACTACAATGTCAATGTCATGTGACAACCACGGACTAAAATGTGTATCCATGGTTCGATGTTTGCTATTGGGCCTTTTACTCATACGACGGGCTTCATTGATTACTTAATGAAAGTAATGGGCCCACTTAGATCACTAATAACATCTCGTATCTTAAAAGTTCATGGCGGCGTCCAAAATCCATTTTTACATTCTTGCTCATCACATTTAGAAACCAAAGTGGCACAAAGAATAGCATTTGTGAATACTGATTCCATATAAAGAATATTATAGCCTGGACTGGTAAGTTATTCTAGAGAGTGGAGATAGACAACTCGAGATTATAACAAGCAAATCGATTTCTATTTTCTATTATAAAAAAGTTAACTACAGATCGGATTAAGCCAAAATGATCTTATAACTCTATCAGTCTATCACTCTATCTAATTAGCTCGAGTGAAGTTAGTACCAGATTATATCAGATGCATCAAGTGAAATTGCAGAGAACTCATGTTTATCAGTTTATGTACCGGAAGATCGCAATTTTTTCAAGTTTCTTAATATTGTAACTTTGTTTTTATTTCTTTTTGTGAAGGTTACTTTAATCCTAGATAGTTTTGTAATACCTTCCTTAACATTCATTATTAATGATACTTACAAGCTTAGGAAAAAAAACATGGCAATTTTTTGCCAAATAAGTGTTCTGACTTTTCAATTTAGAACGAAACACAAATCACGGGAATGTTATAAATGATCACGTGACTTAGTACAGTTTTTTAATCTTTGTTAATTTAGTGGGCTTCAACTTGTTTTGGACCCATAATACACGAAATGTTACCCTATGGTTTTTAAACCATTAAACTACCATTAAACTATGTAAGATTTTAGTTTTTTTTTAACCAGAAGATACTTTAATAATTGTCATACGCATTGCATGTGTATAATCCACGAGCATACAAAACCATTGACCAAAAGACTAGACGAAGGAAAGAGTCTTAAACTACTACCATCCGAGAACTGAAACTAAACTTGAACAAAAAAAAAGAGAAAGTTCAAGTAAAACCAAAACAACTAGTCATCAACAGATTAACTTACCCTTGACAGTAACACATGACTCTCGACATGATCGGTAAAAACTTGTATAACAGCAGAGTCATCTCCAATTCCTTCAATGTCAACTCTTCTGGCTATTTTGTCCTTGGGATCGTAACAGATAAAATAGAACAGGTTAGGGAATGGGAGCGGTGAAAATATAATCTCACCAGTAGGAAGTATACCCCAGAACGCGATTTGTTTATCATTCGCAACGATATCTGCAATAGAAGGAACAACAGCAGCAACTTTTGACCATTCTCCTTTGCTGGCATCTTCAAGAACCCACAGGTCAAGTGGACCGCTATTCGCATTACTAGCTATAGTTATCTTTCCAGTGTGGTTCACCAAATTACCATACTGTTGTAGCATATAATCCTCAGGTAGCTTAGTAACATCAAACTCTTCAAATCTCAGATCGAAGCTTATAAGAGATCGTTTATCTTTGAAAGACGCTAAATAATACAAAACCCCATTCCTGCATATCCCTTGAGCCTTAGGATAATGACGATGGAGATACTTACAGTCGAGCATTCTCCATTTTTGTTTAGCTCCTAGAGTGAAAACTTGATGCTCCTCTGACATAGGCTCCGGTTCCCACATATGATCCTCCCATGATCCACCTCTAGTTATTAGAGTCATGCACAAGACTTTGTACAAATCATTAACTGGATCATATCCAAAAACAGAGAATATGCCCTTTCTCCCCGTTTTGATTCTTGGTAAGGATACAAATTGACCCGTACTAGGGTTTCCAATCATCGCTTTCGTATGATTTCGACCGAAGATCAGGCCGCTGATGGGTGGAGAAAAACTGTACCGTAGATCCGACTTGAGAGTATAGCTGACCCTACGATGATCAGAAGACGGATCCTCCAGAGAGCAGGAGTGGAAGAACTGTACCTGCGTGTTGCGATGGTAAACTGAGAAAAGAAGACGCGGCTGAGCCAACGAACGAGTCAGGTACAAGTCGGTGAATTCTTTGCCACGGATTATCGTTGACCAGTGATTTGAAACGAAACCTAGCCTTGCTATGGATTTCGGCACCAATTTCAGGAGAATCTGTAGTTTCAGTTTCAGAGGAAGAATCGAACACGGGTCGTTTTCATCGCTTTTCTCTTCTCCCTTCTTAGACTTCCTTCCCCTTTTCTTCATGGCTATTTTCAATTCCTCTGCTTTGTGTTTTTCACTCTTAACCCTAGTTTGAGTTTTTATGAGTTTTTTTATTGTAAGATTTTAGTTTAAGAAAAGAAAGAAAAAAAGATTTTAGTTTAAAGAAAAGAAAAAAAAAAGGGTTTTAGTTTAAACCTCGGATCGGAGTATCTTCTAAATAAAACATCACTATAAGTACTTACAAAATATTGGCCGTTTGTTGTTTTGTGTAATACAGTTCGTACTTTTTTTTTTCTTTTTTAATAGTTCGTACTTCGTATGCTCCTCAATTGAAAAAGAAGATTTTCCTCATTTGTGGTTAAAATACGACCAAGAGGTCCTACACGATTGTGAAATTTATAATCTAAATCTCAAGTCTCATCATTAGAACAAGAATCTTGTCTGTTTGATACTTCTAGAATCTTCCTGTATTTTATAAAAAAATTGATTATTTTGTAAAACTTATGGTATTTCCTTTTCTTAGCTACGTACATTTACTTAACCCACAAGTCGTCAACGGCCCATAGAATATGGATGGTCACGAAAGCAATACAAACCGACCCAATCAGAACACACGCTTGCACGCGTATTTAATGTTGTTCACACGTGCCAAAAAATCCTTTGTTATATAAACAAATCTAGGGTACGTCAATTTCTCATCACCATTGCTTTGTTTTGTTCGTCAAATCAATTTTGAAATTTCTTCAAGAATCTTCTTCGTCTTCAAACGAAACGCTTCTTCGATAATCTCTTTGCATCGATTATTCGAGCGATCATGGCTGCTCAAACGGATCTCAATCAGCCGAAACTTGATATGGTAATTACGTAAATCTGAACCCCTTCTTCATCATCAATAGGTTTTGGGAGATGCATGTCTCTCTAATTTCTTATCGGTTTTTGTCTCAAATCTTGATTTTACGATCCTGGGATTGGATTTTTTGGGGATTTTGGTTCAATTTCGTATTTTCGTTCATCGCGTATTGGGTATTTTGGATTGAAAACACAACATCTCTACATTTATATGCTCATTTATTCCTGAATCTGTAATTCAATTCTATCACCATTGAGTTATTGATTGGTGTTTCACATTTGAGAGGCTGTTTGTTGCGCATTTTGTAGTTTACAGTAATGTTTTGTGTAGAAGATCAGAAATGCCTAAATGAGAAAAATACATTTTGTGGGCTAATTGCATGTTTTAATTATTGAATTTTACAGACCAAGGAGGAGAAAGAGAGGTTGAAGTACTTGCAATTCGTGCAAGCTGCTGCTGTTGAAGCTGTGCTTCGCTTTGCTCTCATTTACGCAAAGGCAAAGGACAAGTCGGGTCCTTTGAAACCTGGTGTTGAATCCGTTGAAGGAGCCGTCAAGACTGTGGTTGGTCCTGTGTACGAGAAATACCAAGACGTCCCTGTTGAGGTTCTTAAATACATGGACCAGAAGGTAAGCTTGACATTTCCCTATCTTTGGATTTTGCTGGAAGTGCCTTGTTTATATTCTTGATGAATGATGAATCTGTGTTGTTTATTGTATTTCTACTTATTTGCACATATGTGATTCTAATTCTTCGATTAGAAATACAGTAAATTTTTTGATGATTTCAAACCAACCCTTGTGTTGTTTTGGGGGTTGCTCCTGTA
>OVBW01003472.1:0-10153 GCA_900406355.1 Erysimum pusillum
CTCTCTTCTTCTTCTCTTTTTCGTCTTCCTCTTCTTCTTCGTCTTCTTCACTCATATATTGCTTCTCTTCTTCTTCTCCTTCTCCTCCTTTACTCATATCTTGCTTCTCTTCTTCTCTCTCTTTCTCTTCCAACTTCACGTCCTTCAAAATACAAATAACTTTTTATTAGCATATAGTATCTTAAAAAGTAATTTGGACCTACAGTGAGGTATTTTCCTTGGAATTGAGAAGTTATTGGTCTTCTGGAAAATGCAATGAGATTGCTGTCCTCATAATTTTAGTGCTTTATCGAGTTACATATATATATGTACCATGTTACGCGTAAGAAATTATTAAATCAATAGAGTGAGTGATGACTAAATATGTACATACATACATTTATGTATCTATATATAGATAGATAGACAATGTATATAGAATAAGGAGGCAGTCACGTGAGTTAAAGACAAAATCACGAAATGGGGTCTAATGAAAGATTTTTCAAGAAATAGTTATAGCCTATGATTGGATTATACGGTTTTGTGTTTCTGTGAATAATACTCTCTCACATATAGGGACGGTCATGTGTACTATGTTTCAAATATCATGAAAGAATCTCAATCTTAAAATGAATCATGTAACATATCTACGAAAACAATAATAGAAGAGTTTTATCATTGTCTCTTTCTATGATAACATTGGTACTATCATTTATTCGATGCTTTTCTTATCTTGCGAGAGAATCTAATTATTGATGCACGACCAATTCAAAAATTTATGCAATTATTATATTTCCGTACATTTTCATGGACCTCATGCTACCGACTAAATAATTCCAACTTTTTCGTAAATATTTCATTTTTTTCTAAATTTTAACTTTACCAAATTTAAAGAATTTTATCAGTCCTTGGTTAAGAAAAATTAGATCAAACTCAAATAAAAATAAAGTGAAAATATCATTTTTGACGTAATGTTATATTGATAAATTATTATTAATTACTAAAATTTATAAGAAATTATTCAGCTCATATCAATTAGTTTGGACTATTGTATATATGTCTAGTTACTGTATATAGAGGAAAAATTGATCAAGACTGTTATGAAGATATACCTCTTGTTGACCTTCCAATTGGAGATTGAAACCCACTGGTGAATCATCAGCTTCCACGTGTCGTTTCAGCGACCGTTCCATGATCGTAGGCGTCTTTGCCGGACTAGGGCTACCGGAGCTAACATCCACCGACGTACTCTGAATGCCAACATCTCGCTTACGCCCCATCACTTTCTTCTCCACTACAAAACACCCCCAACATTTCCACTTTTATCAGAAAAACCCAATTAAGAAAAACCTTAACTACTATTAAACTAACTACCTAAAAATAAAGGGACAGATTTATATATAGATTAATCACCTTGAACGAGAAGTAGAGGATCAGGAGCATAAAGATCCTCGTGAATGACTCTAACGTTAGGATTATTATTGGGTTTGTTTTGACCAATATTCATCAAAGGATTGTTGAGGTTAGGGAAGTGAAGAGGAGCAGACATGGTGGATAAGTTTCTGAAGGATCTTGCACTTAATGTTTTAGCAGACAAACACTCCATTGGAACTTCTCCAGACAATGGATTGCAGATATATCTCTCTGCTTCGTTCCACTTGGAATTCAACGCAAACCCTTCTTGTGCTAACCATTCTCTGCTATTGTTGTACATTGTCTTTGCTTGTAATGCTGCCACAAACAAAAGTAATTAATGAGATACAACACAACTTGAACACTCCTTTTGTTCTGCTCTTTTGTTTTGAATCAACGAGAGAGGTTTCGAGCTTTTTGTTTGGTAAAGATAAAAAAGTTTCCAGCTTTCTGATCGGAAAAAGCTTACCTTTAATTGCATTGGTGAAGGAATATGTTGATGGATCAATCTCATCTGTGATAAAAAAATTTGAAAATTCAAAACATTTTCATAAGAAACAATTCTCATAAACTTATTAAAAATTTAAGCAACAGAGAGAGGTGAAGGTTTTAACCTTTGAGATTGTAGCCAGGAGAAGAGGCAGTACTAGAGATGTTGTGGAAGTTTGTTCTAGAAAAAGACTTATGATGATCTTCTCGGAAGCTTCCAATATATGAAGCAGAGAACCTTCTAGAAGTCGGGTTTTCACGGATTAATCGAGCTCTTCGATCCCATTCTCTTAGGTTCATAATCTCAGGCTCATCTCCTTGCAAAGCCATGGAAACGAAATGTTTCTTCTTCCTTTTTTGAAAAAGCAAAAGCTTTTTGAGCTAAGGAGGGAGAATGAAGCAATCAGGCAGCACCTATAAAAAGATTTTTTTTTTTCTTTCTCAAAAAATAATAATTTTTTTTTTGTATCTTATCTTTTCTCAAAAATAAAAAATTTCTTTTCTGTTGACAGATTTATAATAGAAATATTTTCAATACTGGAATATATAGAGATTTGTAGGAGGTTTTTAATAAAATTGACTGCTTGCCCTGTATTTTCAAAATACAATATATAGAAATTTTGTTTTTTCTTGGGTGTAATCCATTAGTAGGAATCAAACTCACTTGGCATTTTCTGCTATTTTGTAGCTGTTTTTAAAAATATGGTCCTTCTTTCTTTTTGAGTTCAATTTATTTTAAAAACTTTTTTTTTACTGCATTTAACATTCAAAAAAAATATATATATATATATATATATATATATATATATATATATGTGTGTGTGTGTGTATGTATGTATACCACAATTAAGCTGTTCAGCTGAATATAATCCTAACTAAACAATAACTTGTTAATGATTTGTAACCAAATGCGAAAATAGATGAACAAATTGTCAAACATTGGTCATTATCATATACTGTATTACTCATTTTCTTATTCATTAATTTGTTTATTCAATTAATCTAGTTTTTAAGTGACAGTAATATTACTGGTACACATTAGTTATGAGTTGAAAAAAATAGCACAGATTTTGGAAAGGTGGACACAAGATCTTTTATGAGTGGTTAATAACCACATGCCATTTCACCAAATATAATAATATTCAATTGAGATGAAAATGTTGGACATGCATGATGTAAATAATATTTTTTAAAATAATGTTACAGAAAGCGACTTAACTTAATACTCACTTTAGTTGGTTGATACATAAAAGGAAAATTAATGCAAACTTGTTTGACTTGTCGTAGTTGGGACGTGTTTTTTAATCAGGCCGTACAACCAAATTTTCTTACGATTCGATCTTCTTCTCGTAAATTGAGTATGAAATTTAGACTATTTTTTTTTTTTTTTTTTTTTTAAAAAATTTTAATTTTTTTTTTTTNCTATTTTCTTATCAATTACAGTTCATTAATTTATTTGTTGGTGGAGTAACAAAAGAATATGAGCAAATAGAACGATAATCCTAGCTACTAACACCTGATACTAACTAGAGAATGTGATAGTAGTCAGTGAAAACCTTTTTTTTTTTTATTAATTGAAGTGAATTAACAATTTATAAGAAGAGACTTTTCTTGTGACAAGTACATATATATTTACTATGTACTAATATACAATACTCCTATAACATGTAACAGCTAATCTTTAATTAGAATTGTTGTTGTGGGTGTAGTGAAATATAAATGAGGAATTTTCAACAAAAAATATTGTTGGCCAACTTCTGAGATTGAGATGGACCAAAGAAGAGATGATGGCACATGGTAAAGGAGTTGGCAGAATGTGAAGAATGGATAGGAGATGATATGGAGTTATATAGAATATGGTGTATTTTGATTTTAAAAATGTAAAATGGTGCTGGTGTATATAGCGTACAGTTGTTTTCAATAACATGGTCTTCTTTTGTTTGGTTATAGTGAGGCAAATTGATTTGAGGTGTGATCGAGTGGACTCTATATAGAGAGAATCTATAAATAGTGGTTTTGTGGTCGTACACATATATATCAATATCCATGTCCATGTGAATGTCACATTCATCATTGTTGTACATGTGGTGATCAAGATGACTAACTATGAAATTTATAATTATATCCCCTCTCTTGAATCTTAAAACTATGGATGTTTAACATTTATAATCGAATTAGTTTAATCTAACATCAATTTTTTATAGCAAAATTTAACTTTAATTCAATTAAAACTAAAATTTAGCATTCTGATTCAAAATATCAAACGTTCCAAAGTAGTAGTTATTGTCATATTGCAGATAGGTGAATCCGTGGTTGTTATGTAGTTTTCAAAACTTTTTGGTTTAAAGAATATAAAAATCGGATAAAGCTTATTGAACCGGCCGGTTAAGCAACTTAAAAGAGGGACCCACAAAAGAAACTAATGATTGTGGTGGGAGCAGAAGAGGCATGCAAATGTAGGCATCACTTGTGACAGCTGAAATAAGCAAATGATTCATTATATAAATCTTTGTCTCTTCTTTTTCTTCCCTATTGCAGATTATCTGCTTTTTTTATTTTATTTTTTCATATTTTCTTCTTAAGTTTTACCCACGAAATTTAAATTTGAGCCGATTCTTTCTTTTTTTTGGGGGTTTGCAGTACAAATCATGATAATTTCTCTTTTTACACCTATAGAGTAAAGTACTTATGAACCGCTTTTCCAATGTGACCAGTCTAGATTTATTGCAGGAGCCAGGAGAGATAGAATAGATAGTACATGTCCATGTAAGATTTTTTATTTTTCATTTGTGTCCTTTTTTTAACTTTCAAAAAAGAAAGAAAAAAGTTTGTTTTATTCCATGATAATTTTTAAAAACCTTGCGGATGAGAATATTTATTGGTTAATTTAATTTTTATTTCAAACTAAAAAGTAGTAAACGTAAATTTCTTTACGAAAATCATTCAATTTACTATAATATCTATAACTCTAACTATGAATAGTTAATATTTAAAATAAAATACATGAAAATACATGATCAGATTTGATTAAAAATAAATGAAAACGCATCAAGGATACTACACTAAAACCAAAATCAATATCTCACTAATTACTTATAAGTATTAAGCTTCTACATGCAATAACTAAACTATTAAGTGGCTACAACATTTTGTTTTTCTTAAATTTTTGAAATTTATTGATCAAGAAAAGTTACTTATAAAAGAGGAAATTAAATAAAGAATTGATATAAAAGTTATTTACAAAAGTGGCTACAACATTTAAAATTTTCTTATAACTATGAGATTTCAAACCAAAATCTAAACTAATTTACAAAATTGTGAAACACTAAATTTTTTTTACTATTCAAAACATCTTAAAAATCCAAGTGAAAAAAATTAGATGCTTTCAACATTTAACTTGGTAGTTTGTAAACTTATCATCATCACCCTATTACAATCCAAGTTAATAGGTTTGGTGTATAAATAAGAAAAGCACAATAGGAGGTTAAATGTTGTAGCCACTTCTGTGAACACATGATTTCGATGTCTTAGCCCATAAAGTCCAATAAGTAAAAGTTCAGTAGCCCATAGAAATGCCTGATTGTGAGATTAGATTTTGACTAAAAGTAATGACTAGGGAAACCAATGGGCCAATGGCTCAACAATTCAACATATATCACATAATCAATTTTTCAGTATTTGTGAAACTAAAACATCTTATATGTATTTCGACGAAGAAATCCTAAACAAAAGTTTCTCAGTAAAATTTCTTACAAGGTTGTAAATAAAATCAATTCTCTGTAAAATGATTTTACATAGTAATCCTATAGTTAATAATTAGAGAGAATATTCAATTTTGTAACAGTTCTATTTTATACTCTATCAATATTTATATATGAGGGGTCCAAATTTAAAATCACTAATTCCAAGATATCGGATGCTTCATAAAACAGAAACTAATTAATCACCCTACTATAAAGTCTATAATCAATGATTTGTTAACGAAATTAGGCTTACAAAGTCGAAACTAGTACTTCATGCGTTGAACCGTACAGTACTGTTTTTAATTACGGACACAATCTTTGATTAATCCAAGGCCAAGATACGGCCTAATGATACTTAAATTATGTTCAAGTTCACTGTTACATCTAATCGATAGATAGTTAACTGAAGAACAAAATATCAATAAAAGATAAATCACATCAATATTATTAGCAAGGAGACAAGATAAACAAGGTTGTCTGGATTATGCCAAACAGTAAGCATATGCAGTCACGCGAACGTCACGTGCGGTTGGCTCTACATCTTCTTCATTCGGTACTACTTTTTTTTTTTTTTTTTTTCNATAACTACAACTCTACAAGTATTTTGAAATTAGTAAATTACAAGTGGATTGGAAAACGAGGGAACATGAACTTTGGAGACAACACAATTTCAAGACTTGTCCCTGGTTAATTACTTTTGTTTTTTGCTTCAAAAACATTGCATTATTGATGAATTCTAGTAATTTATATATTGGGATCACAATATGTTTACTTTTTTCTTCTGAAAATTCAAATGAACTCTTGAAAACTTATGCTTCTTAGGATAATTTGAACGTAAATCTGATATAAAAAATCTTAGCGAGATTCATATTCTAACAAAAGTCTCAAAAAAGAAACGGCCGCAAGACCTAACATCTAGTTGAAATATGCCTACACAAATTTTACTTATATTTATAAGAAAATATTAATTTTTGATAAAAATTTATAGGAAAATACATCTGGCAATTCGTATATAGTTTATATATTGTTTTTCGTCCGTAAATCATAAAGTTCTATTTTGAAATTATGATATAGGGAAAATAGAGCTAGTGTGGTGACCACTGATTAAACAGTTCCCCGTATTTTAAGCTTTGATATTTGAAATGTGAATAATTAACAAACAAATGCAGTATGTATAATAAATTAAAGTGGTTAAGTTATACTCCGTATGGTTTAGTGGGGACTTTCAAGCAAGCAAGCAAGGCCAGGTTCAAGTTATGTTTGATTGCATGGTGGAACACGAGAAAAGACATGTGGGATTGTGTTTATATGAACTTGGTTTGATAATTGTTTTAGTTTGGTTTGATTGAAAAATTAAAGTAATAATCATTATTCAGCCCAAGTTCCAATTTTGTTGGGTTTGATGAAGTCACTGATATTTATTTTATCCATTTTATTGCAATTGTTTTTCACACACATAATTTTTTTTTAAAAACCTTACTAGTCTAATTATGGAGTATATTTTAATTGAATATTGAAACAAAACTTACTTTTCAATTTTTTATTTATACATTATATTTACCTGTCTTTTTTTTTTTTGGTCGCGGATATTTACCTGTCTAATTTTATATATATAATGTTTACTAAAAAAATGTAACCATACTCCATGCATGCATGCCACAAGTTCTCTCTATATATACACACCTTCACAAGTAACTTCTCCGTCAAATTAATCAGTTCTCTTCTATCCAAACCTTATTTCTTCTCTATCAGTCTAAAGCTACCGAATTAAACACAGTTCTGCTTTTTAGCTTATTCTTAAAAAGACCAACAGTCTTTCGTATAAATTCGAAACTTTCTCACCTGCAAGTTCTGTTCAACCATTGCTATATATCAAACGGGTTATTTAGAAGCTTGAAAATGGAAATGAAGAGGATCATGATGAGCTCAGAGAGATCAAAGGAGAAGAAAAGATCAAAAAGTAGAAGGTTGGGGAAGTATTTGAAAGAACAAAAGGGAAGAATTTACATCATCAGAAGATGTGTGGTCATGCTCCTGTGTTGGCATGATTGATTAAACAAAAGTTTTTAACAATGCCAAGTGCTCAAGTTCAAATGTATGCAGTGGCTTATGAATTAAGTGAAGGAAAGATCGTAGTGATAGTTAGGGGCTAAACCGGTTTGCTTGGTTTTATTTTGTGATCTTCTACCGAATTGTATATATAATGACCTCAACAGGTCGATTCGATGGTTGTTTTTCTTAAAACTAATGTCACCCTATGCAATAATTTAGATATTGATCATCAATGGTTAAAAGTTCTAACGTAATTATCAATTATGATAGTTCATCAGATTTCTAGAGATGGTAAATAATCACATATATTTGGATTCAAGTTTCATACTATTGATCAATACAACTATCACGGTGAATTACCTCCGAATAGTAAAACTTTAATAGTTCCAAAACTACTAACTATGAAAAAGTGAGAACATATATACTGTTTTACAAATGGAGTTTACTTCACTTCTGTATAACTAATCTATGTTTATATTTTTACATCTTAAATTTATAACGTTAACAATAAGAATAATTAGTTTGTTCAAAAAAAAAACAATAAGAATAATATGTATATGTTTGTCCCTTTAATAATTAAACCGACTAAACGTTGGATAGATGATATACAATTTTGTTTTTCCTGTAAAACAGGGATTTTGAGTAATCCCACAATTATGGACAGATCAATATATAAATCCTCAGTAATGAAAGTAAATTAAGAAGCGAAGGAATTCGATTCGCGGGTTAGAGTCGAGTAAAGAAGACAAACACACGATACAAATTTTCTATTTCTACAGATAGATTAAGATATAACTACAAATATACACAATACAAATTTTCAATTAATCCCTTAACTAGTCGTCAAAGATAATGACCTCTTCTTCAAATATATGCTTCTTCTACTGCTTGCAAGACCGCATGATTCATCATCATCACCATCATTGGAAGAACCCTCTGAATGAACAAGCAACTTTCCCTTTTGCTTACGGTCCAAGTCATCTTCATCATATTCATCATCAGCGACATCATCATCATCACTATATTGTTGGTCCCTATGGCTCTCTTCTGAGGATGACTCATCACGTGATGTTTGAAAAATCGTGATACTCTCGTTCTCCCTATTTCGGAAAGAGAAGCTTCTAGAACCTCCTCCGTACAAGGGAAGAACATAATCTTTTGACTTTGACTCATTTATATCCCTTCCAAGACTATAGGTTGAAGCGAGTTTCCTCTTCACGTTTTCCCTCTCTTGGATCAAATCGCCGATTTTATCAACTGCGGAGTCATCGGCCGTTGATTCGTTCTGAAGTTTGGTTATCGTTTTATCAATTTCTCTCCTCTTCCTATGTAGCAAACGCTGGGAAGAAAAATTGACTGTGAGTGAGATACCAGACAACAGAGGCTTCTTTAAATGCAAGTAACAAAAAGTGGAGTATCCTTGTTACACAAGCTAGGGGTTTTCTTACTCGCTTGTCTAAAAAACCACTGAAGGGACGACCTTGAAGTTTCCTTTTCTTCCAGAATATAAAACAAAACCTCACAAGAGCCGCAAAGAGGACCATGATCACAAACTCGAACAGCAAAAACCAAATTATAGCTCTTTCATTACCTAAAAGACAAAAACAAATATAGAGTCTCTTGAGATATGGATATCCAAGAAAGATATTTAGAAGACTTAAGACTTAGGTTTTTCAAATTGTAATAAAATTTACCAATGTAGATATCAAGATGCTCTGGTTCTGCAAACGAACAGCTAGATGACAGCTTCTCGTGTTTGGTACGACATCGAAATATATTTCCAGCATTAGAAGCTGCAACGAACGCAAGAACAATTCTCTCGTCCAACACAAAATGTTGTAGATCTTCGTCTAATAACAAGCCGGGAATTTCATCTGATACAAAAACCATTATTTTCAAATCATAAAAATCTATATAGTTTCAAAGACACTGAAAGCAGTGTTAATTAAGATTTGGGTTTTTACCAGAATAACTTTGAGACCAGTGGATAGATCTTGTCTCTGGAACTACAAGTGAAAAAACAGCGGTTTCGGGTTTCTTGGCCGATACATAAGTATAATTTTCAATGACTCGATCAATCTTTCCTTCTAGTTTTGTTTGAGAAACATAAACCGCGTTTCCCGAGCAATCGAGTAATGGCTTTATTTGGATCACTGAATATGTTTCTGCATATTTCGGTATCTTATGAAGCTCCCCTGTTTTTGAGATAGAATACAATGTCCCATCGAGTGAACCAATCGATACCCAACCTGTGAAAAACAAAAGGCCGGTGATTAGATAAAAGAGCGATCTTACAGGTGATATGGTCTAAATAGATTAGTTGATGAAACTGACTGTTTGAGTCTATGACAGGGTCTGAACCAGACGTTTCTGCTAATGGACCGACGGTTTTTTGCCACAAAATGTCGCCGGAAAACGAATCTAATGCGAAAACGAGTGATTTTGTAGGGAAAACGACGTAGACCAGACCGTTATTC
>OVBW01003476.1:0-10145 GCA_900406355.1 Erysimum pusillum
CTGCAACTGGATTACAAGAAAAATGAATTAGAAAAACTCATTGCCTTATGTTTATGTGGGGAAGAGTGGTGAAAGACACAGAATGGAAGCATTCTTAGTTCAAAGTTTTCATTTCAAGTAATTAAGTGGCAAGCCTAAGAAAAGATCAATACAACAGTAGAGTTAAAGATGACTTGTTAGGTCTCTGACCTTGCTCTCAGATTTCTTTTTGCGTTTCTTCGGATTTACATCCGTCTCAGAATTCTGCAGCTCTCTCTCAGCTATTTCAGCTGAAAGTAAGAAAAAAAACATAGTTCAAATTAGCATAAAACGTTTAAGCTCACCAAAATATCTCCATATATGCCTTGTATAAGCAGATTTTATAGGTTGATGGGTTAAAATACCCTCGAGCAATATAGCAACCCCAAATTTCTTACCTTTCTGCAAAGGCTTCGTGCCCTTACCATCTGCAGCTTCAACGTCGGTGGATGTGGAGCATCTCTTCAGTCTCTTGCCCTCCTTGCCCATGGAGAAGATGAGTTGAAAGGACTAAGCGGCTAGGTTTCGGATCGAGAGGCTAAGATGTTTCTTGAATGATACGTTACATAAGTATAATCGCCCCTCTTTTATTCTATTGTGGGCCGGACCTGTTTTTGTGGGCCGAATTTTGGTGTCTTAAAGTGTTTTCGTTTCCTTATTCATG
The DNA here is from genome assembly GCA_900406355.1 of Erysimum pusillum. Lineage (NCBI taxonomy): Eukaryota > Viridiplantae > Streptophyta > Magnoliopsida > Brassicales > Brassicaceae > Erysimum > Erysimum pusillum. The sequence continues at coordinate 683 of OVBW01003476.1, forward strand.
TTTTATCTGGATTAGCAGAATTGTAGGATTCAGAAGAAAACAAAGATTCGTTACACGATGCTAAGATTCATAACCATGAAAAGTGGAGCGAAATAGTAAAAGTGAAAACAATAATAATTAAAAACAAAAGCGTTTGTTGTTGAGTTTTTTCTCAATTCTCATCCTTATAGTTGTGACTTGTTCTGTTAACAACCGTTGGATCTCCCGTTAAATTCAACTCTCTCGTAATCAGAACAGAGAGGGAAATAAATAATGGTCGAATAATGGGAAGGGGAGAACTTTGGAGCCCTTATTTGTAAATTCTGAGATTCCCCGTTATTCATGTTGTATAAGCAGATTCGATCCACGTCAGCTAGCGTTACGACGTCGTTGCTTAAGAACCCCACTGATTTGAGCCCTTGATTTTTAATTTCTTTCACATATACCCAAGAACTCCCAAATATGCTATCCAAAACCCATAGCTCCTCATAATAATCCACTTCTACCTTCGATCTCCAACTAATAATCCCAAGCTTTCCTTCGTAGCTTGTCAATTTTAGAGAGTTAGCGCTTGCTAGGTTCTTAGGAACCGGGGAACATGACCAAGTTTCGGTTTTGAAACAAAACCGGATCACATTGTTGTTGGTTGTTAACCAATGCAAAAACCCGTAAGAAGCTATCGGTTTAGAGTTCCATGGACTCAATAGGTCTCCTTCCGGTAGTTCTACATTGTTTAATCTTTTCCACGCAAACGAATCTGAATCGAAAACTTCACATACGAAAGTGGTATTGAAGTTGTACCGACTTTTCTCCCTGGGAGGTAATTCTGAGAGCCTGAGGATCTTATACCGGAAAGGGTTAGATCCAATAACCATTAAACCGAGCGCGACCGTGAAATACCGGGTTTTGGGTTTCGGTAAGATCAGGTACTGTTTTGTTGTTGGTTTGCAGATGATGTACTCCGGTTGTCTTCCTCTAACCGGACGATCATTAACACAAAGCAAGATCCCATGACTTGCGTCACAAGCTTCAATCTTTACTCTTCCTGACGGTAAAAAATCGAGCGAGACTTGAGTTCCACCAGGCCTGTTTCCGAGAGCTTCGACAAAAGTGGAGTGTAGAGTTAGTCTTTCCCAGTACTGGAGGAAGTAACCGCAAATGGAATTGGTTCTTTGGAGACTGAGTTTGAGAACCGAAGAAGTGTAGGTTCTCTTGTTACATTCTTTGTTTAGGAGTCTGAATTTTCCGACCACCGAAACAGGAGAATAAGAAAATATCTCGATGAACATATCTCGGTTCATCTCAAAAGAGATTAGTGATAATGTATGTCTAGTCAAACTGATGAATGTAAAACATGAATATACTTACGTCGACAACAAATAGGTAAAATAGAGTATATAGGATTTTTGTCACCGTATCTCCTTTTTATTTCATTATTTAGGTAATAATACCAAGAATTTCCATTTTTTTGTGATATTTTCTAAACGTAAAACAACAATGAGAAAAAAAGCCCGCCAATTTGTCTTTTTATTTTAATTTTGAATATTTTAAATTTTTTATCGAATTTTCATTTACATATCACAAAATAATTATCACTTGGAAGCTATATATATATATCAACTATATATATGTATACCATATTACTAAATAATAAAAAAAAATGGGGTAATTGCATCAGCAGTATTCAGTATTCACTTTACTTGTATACTGTTCGAATCATATATTGAATATAGAGAAATTGATACAAATACCCCTCCTTCTATGTCACTTTGCAAAAATGCCCCTCCCCCTTTTGTCTCTAATTTTTTGCACAGAATAGACAATTTTACCCTTAATTAAGTCAGCGCTTTTTCTTAGTGACGGACCCGTGTCGATCGATGTGTCGATCGATACCACCCTTGGTATCGATCGATACCACCCTTGGTATCGATCGATACCACCACTTGGTGTCGATCGAGACCACTCCTTGGTGTCGATCGACACCACCACCTTTGTGTCGATCGACACCAACAAATATGGTTTTTACAAGGCTTTTGCATGGTATTTCTATGGTTTTTATATGGTTTTTACATGCCAAATTTGCTCCGGAATTCCTTAGTGTCGATCGATACCACTTGGTGTCGATCGACACCAACAAAATATGGTTTTTACAAGGCTTTTACATGGTATTTATATGGTTTTTACATGCCAAACTCGTTCGGCAATTCCTTAGTGTCGATCGATACCACTTGGTGTCGATCGATACCAACAAAATATGGTTTTTACAAGGCTTTTACATAGTATTTATATGGTTTTTACATGCCAAACTGGTTCGGCAATTCCTTAGTGTCGATCGATACCACTCTGTGTCGATCGACACCAACAAAATATGGTTTTTACAAGGCTTTTACATAGTATTTATATGGTTTTTACAAGCCAAACTGGCTCCGCAATTTCTTAGTGTCGATCGACACCAATACCTGGTATCGATCGACACTAACAAATTCCTGTGTCGATATGACGGACCTGTGTCGATCGATACAACCTTGGTATCGATCGACACCACTACAGGTCCTTCACGAAAATATGATCATTAAGGGCAGTGTTGTCCTTTGCCAGTGTTATTAAGGGCATTTTTAAAAAGGGACAAAAAGGAAGGGGTATTTTTAAAAAATGTATGGTTGAAGGGGCATCTTGAATATATAAAACATGTATTTCAATTCTCTTAATTTCCTATTTGTATTTAATTATTTTACAGTATATAAAAAACTGAACCGACGGTACATTAGAAAAGTTAAAACTATATTATTATTCGGATTGTGAGTGAACCAAATCATACTGCGCTATCTCATTCCGTTTAGTACTATAATTCGTTACTATCTGTAAACATGATTTTTTGTTTTTGTAAAGAAAATCTATTGAATTTTTATTTAAGAATTTTAAACTTTTTATCAAATTTTCGTTTGCCTATAACAAATTACCAATTGTAAGTTATATATGTTTTCCATGTAAGTGGAAATTGACAATTGGTTTGGGGTCATTGAATCATCAGTATTCACTTCACTTACTGTTAACAGCAACGATTCTATAATCTCTATTTTAGGAAATGAATACTAAAAAGATACGTAGGAACAAAAGTTGCATAAAGACTGCTAATTTAGGCTACAAGTGAAGTGAATAGTGATCTATCTATCCATTATTCTGTAACATTTGTTCCACCATATCTTTATATTCATTTCCTAAGATAGAGATAAGAAAATCTGAAGAATATGTGATTTACAGCACAAGTGAAGTGAATAGTGGTGATTCAATGACCCTAAACCGATTTTCAGTTTCCCTTATATGGAAAATATATATAGCTTCCAATTAGTAATTTGTGATATGCAAATGAAATTTCGAACAAAATTTAAAATTCATAAACTAACAAGTCTATAGATTCTTATTTATTTTTTATTTTTTGTGTGCTAAGTCTATAGATTCTTTTAACAAAAAAATACTTATATACCTATAGTATAGCCTATAGGTGGTAATTAATTAATTATAGTACTTAACGGAATGAAGATAGCACAAGGAAATCTAAGTCTGATTTGGTTCGTTGACAATTCAAATGATATACATAGTTTTAATTAAGTTTTGTTTTCTTTCATTTTTATCTAAATATTCAGTTAGTTTATATAATTGGTTTAATTGTATATATATTGGAATTTGAGACAGATACATGACTTCTTTATATTAACTTTTAAACTCTTTAACCAATAATATTTCTTAGGAACATTCTCAAATATATTGTTTCTTATATTTTTTTTAAATATCTTAACTTAACTTAAAAATTCAAAAATGTTGGAAAGTATTTATAAAAACGTTAAAATAAATTGAGAAACCTTTAAAAATGTAGAAAGGCCCATATTGTGACATTTTTTTTATTTTTAAAATTAAAAACATTAGTGATTTTAGAAAAGTAAAGAAAGAACTTAGAGCAAGAGAAACACATTTTTTTTTTTTGGAGAAAATGCATCGAGGTTGAGGTTGCAAGACTTTTATAGTGGTAAAGTACGATTGGAGAAATTATGTCTTTTTTTTTTATAAGTATTTAATTATAACCTACAACAAATCATTCCCAATATGAAACAAATAAGAACCAAGATAACATTATTTCAGGTTAGTATAGTTTAATGAAAAACGACATATGGAGATTAATTAAATACCTTGTTTTTGTATAGTGGTAAACCATTAACAGGAAATCGCTAACACAAAATAACATTCCATAACTTACATCACAAGCTTCAATCTTTACTCTTTTCGTAGGTACACGTACGTAGACTTTTGCACAGTATATCCTGTAAAAAATAAATGTGAAAATATTCATCATATTCAAAAAGTAGTCAAATACAAAATTGGTTCTTCAAGAATTGAAACGGAAAAACACATAATTGTATGTGCTCTCGATTACAATTGAACCACTTACACTGGACAATGCCAAATGATCTAGATGATCACATCTTGATTCATTACTGAAAACTTATGATTGTCGATTTCAGATCAAGAGAGGTTTGAGGAATTTTGGATGGATCGAAAAACAATAATGACTTCGATGGTCATACTTAATTTTTATTTTTCGCATAAAGTATAAATAAAGGCGCCGATTCATCTGTATTGTCGTAAAATATAAAATTAAGATTTATTTCTTTATTTACTAAAAAATCATTTATTTTTTTAATTGTTTTAAATTTATGTAGATCCTAATAAAACTATACGCATTTACCAGAAACGCGAATCATCAACAAAAATGTTTTAGATTTTTATCCAAAATTGTATTATCTGATTATGCTTATAAAATATCGCTACCATTTGGTTTTGTTACTTCAACATCCATAAATAAAAAGTTTACAAAACATACAATTAAATAACTAAAGATATATATTTTCATAAAATCTTTTAATGAGTTCAAGGTCAATTGTTATAAACAAAAGAATTTGGTTTCCATGTTATGAAAGTTATTTCTACTATTTTCTTTAAAGTAAACTGATAAAGGAATGTATATTAAGTTTCATGCTTTACTCGCATATGTTTTTAACTTACATGTCAATGTTTACAACCTCTATTACATATTTTTGGCTTATTGAAAAAGTAATTTTCTGTGTTCAACTTGTAAAAACTAAATCAAGTCGAACATTTTCTGGAACTATTGTCTTTCTTATTGTAAAAGAGAACGCTTTTACTCACAGTAAAACCTTTATATGTGAAAAAATTTTACATTAGAAAATATAAAAGTCGAAACGAATAAATTATTATATTAGGAGTTTGATTTGATTGAAAGTTATTATTATTGTATACATATATATAAATTAGTTATTTGCCTTAGACTTCTAGTACTCAACTCAATCATGCAAAGTAGGTTTGATGATTATTTTGATCATCCTTATATGAATGGTAAATGAAATATTATGTTGGACGTACTAACATAAGAATATTAGAGAGCAATCTAGTCACTAATTCACGTTATATATCATCTATCAAATATATGGACTTTTTACGATAGGTTCAAATCAGACTTTTTATGTGTATAATTCATGCATATATTTCATAACGCTTTCAAAGTTGATATTTCTGTATTTTGTGAATGAGAGTTTTCATATTTGGAAAATACCTGAGCACAAGAAGCAATGATTCTCCATCCAAATATCTAGCATTGACTTAACAATCGATAATATCAATTTTCAACAAGTTGTCTTAGTTTCATGTTTGTCTTTAAGTCTCTATTACTTGTTGTAATCAGTAGATAGATTAACTTAATCTATGCAAGAATGTATTAATCTTTGTTTAAATTGGTGAAATTGCTTGGTACTCACTTTAGGAAATTGCTTGGTTAGAGAAACAAAACTTGCCCACAAGATCATCTCCTGTTATGTGGGATGCGAAGTATGCATCAAGTTTTGAAGAGGAATTTGAAGGATTCTACTACCGCGATATTCTCTTGCTTTCCGATGTGAATAAATCAGTCATAGATAAAGATGTGTGAGTTGATTTCTATAGAATCTTCTGGCCTGATTTTTAAAAGGTGTTTTTTTTATATTTATTACTAGAACTTTAACATGGTGGAGTTCTTCCAAGATTTCAAATGAAATGTGGTCTCAAGGGTACCTGGCCGTAAAAAGAGAATGACTATTACAGTAAAGTTTTTATCAGATAAATCAGCAGTGGCGGCTTTGAATAAATTTAAAAACGCTCGGTTGAAGGATCAAACTGTTAGTCTTACACGGTCGTTAAACCCCATGTAAGTTGCTTTGCATTTCTTTGGTTATTTATTATAGTATTTGATCTTTTACTTGTGGACCATTGATGCACATTGATTTCTTGGTTGGCAGTTATAAATCATTTTGTGTCAAAGGTTTCAAGAATCAAAATCCAAAAGACATCAGCCACCACATAAACCAGAAATTTGGTAATTTTGGAAAAATCTTCGACTACTTTTTCCCATCGACAAAAGAAATTTTTTTGTTATCTCTACATGGCTTTGAATCCTCGACTACTTTTTCCCTTCGACAGAAGAAAATCATAGACTTCTTCATTATTTGTTTTGATAAACTTAATATGTCCTCTCTCTCACACACATACGGTTTTTTACTCTTCTCTGTAGCAAATTGATGAAGATACATCTAGAAAGAAAATGGAGAAAATGTTTAAGCAGATTAGGGAACAAATTAACGAGTCAAACAAGGAATTGCTAACTATTGCAGACATAGATTTCTTTTCTACCCTAAAGGTAAATACATGAATGATCTGAACTTAGTTTTACAATTCTACATGTATGACATCTTTTGATGATACCGTTTTGTGGTTGATTTGCGGACTATAAATTGCGCGGTATTGGTCATGTATCATTAATACAAAGCAATTTTCAAAAGTTCTATCTTCAAGCTAAACACATAGCATAAAGGATGATAAATCTTTTTTTTTTTTTTTTAGGATGTTAAATCTTGATTTCTATACATACTAGTAATGTCAATTTGATAATCATAACTTTGTTTTAATATATAGCTTCCAATTCGTAATTTGTGATATGCATGCAAATGAAAATTTGAAAAACAAAAATTCATAAACTAAAAAGTCTACAGATTATTTTAACAAAAAAAATTTTTATATGTGGTAGTTAACTAAGCATAGTACTTAACGAATGAAGATAGCACAAGAAAATCTAAGGGGGTGTTATTGGTTTGTGATTTAAATAGAGTTTTGATGACTTTAATAAAATCATAAGTGAATGATTTAGAAGAATTGTTAGAGAGTTTTCAATAGTCTTGTTGATTAGTTTTTCTATAATCTTGTAGATTCTTCCAAATAATCTCAATATTTTAGCATACTTTCCATGACTTTATTTTGTAAAGAAAAGTGTTTAAAATCATAAACCAATAACACAATAATTGAATTCATTAACAATCAGAGATTGTCATAGATTGTTTTGTTTTAATTGAATAACACAAAACTTTTAATGACTTTATAAAACTCTTAATCCAATAACACAATATTCATTAAGATTTTAAATGACTTTTTAAAAATCACAAACTAATAACACCAAACTTTAAGAGAGTTTAACAAAATCTTGATTGAATAACAACAGATTCTACACAACAATTAAAGTCATTAAAACTCTATATAAATCACAAACCAATAACACCCCCTAAATCTGATTTGGTTCGTTCACAATTCAAATGATATATATAGTTTTAATTAAGTTTTGTTTTCCTTTCATTTTGATAAAAATGTAATTTTTTAAGTTAGTTTATATAATTGGTTTAATTTTATATATATTGGAAATTGAGACAGATACATGTCTTCTCTATATTAACTTTTAAACTCTTAAACCAATAATATTTCTAAGGAACATTCTCAAATATATTGTTTGTTATATTTTATTTAAATATCTTAACTTAACTTAAAAATTCAAAATTTTTGGAAAGTATTTATTAAAATTTTAAATTTAATTGAGAAACCTTTAAAAGATGTACAAAGGCCCATTTTGTGACAATTTTTTTTAATTTTTAAAAATTAAAAACATTAGTGATTTTAGAAAAGTAAAGAAAGAACATAGAGCAAGTAAAAGATTTTCTTTTTTGAAGAAAATGTATCGAGGTTGAGGTTGTAAGACTTTTATAGTGGTAAAGTACGATTGCAGAAAATTATGTTTTTTAAGAAAGTATTTAATTATAACCTACAACAAATCATTCCCAGTATGAAACAAAAAAGAACCAATATAACATTATTTCAGGTTAAACAGACGGAGTATAGTTTCATAAAAAACGACATACGGTGATCAAATACCTTGTTTTCGTATAGTGGTGAAAAAATACCATCAACGGAAAATCGCTAACACAAAATAACATTCCATAACTTACATCACAAGCTTCAATCTGATACGTCTCAGAATCAGAGTAAGAACATAAGAACAAAGAACACTTGAATTGGCAATTAAGATTGCCTATTTTTGGCTTTTCTCATTGATTAAATACAAGTGCAGAAGCAAATGATGGAGATCAACTCCTACAAACGTGGAAATGGGAAAGTGGAGAGATTGGTTCCACTTCTCTCGTTATTACTCAACTGAAACAACAACTTGAAATACAAAATCAGAAATACAATTAAACCAAGTACTTTCGGTTTGATGTCCGAACCGGTTCTGCAACTCCAACACAATCTTCAATATTTTCGTAAGTGACTCTTAGATGTACGAAGACTTTTGCGCAGTATATCCTGTCAAAAATAAATGTGAAAAATACTCATCATATTCAAAAAGTAATCAAATACAAAATTGGTTCTTCAAAAATTGAAACGGAAAAACACATAATTGTATGTGCTCTCGATTACAATTCATGAACCACTTACACTAGACAATGCCAAATAAAATAGATGATCACCTCTTAATTCATTACTGAAAACTCCTGATTGTCGATTTTAGATCAAGAGAGGTTTGAAGAATTTTGGATGGATCGAAAAAAAAAATAATGAATTTGATGGTTATAATTTATTTTTATTTTTCGCGTAAAATATAAATAGAAGCGCTGATTCATCTATATTGTCGTAAAATATAAAATTAGGATTTATATTTCTTTATTTCTTTAATTGTTTTTAATCCGTTATGTAGATCCTAATAAAACCTCTAAAATCATCGTCATATCCGTTACTAGGAGTTTGCTTTGATTGAAAGTTATTATTGTTGTTTACATAGAAATTAGTTATTTGCCTTAGACTTCTAGTTCTCAACTCAATCATGCAAAGTCGGTTTGGTGATTATTTTGATCATCCTTATATGAATGGTAAATGAAATATTATGTTCGACATACTAACATAAGAATAATGGAGACCAATCTAGTCATTAATTCACGTTCTCATCTATCAAATATATGAACTTTTCAAGATAGGTTCAAATCAAACTTTTTATGTGTATAATATGTGCCTATATTCATGACGCTTTCGAAGTTGATTTTTTTGTATTTTGAAGATGAGAGTT